>JACXGI010014063.1:0-19693 GCA_016801175.1 Esox masquinongy | reverse complement strand
TATATGCTCATACTTTTCATGTTCATACTTTTCGGTTGGCCAACATTTCTAAAAATCCTTTTTTTGTATTGGTCTTAAGTAATATTCTAATTTTCTGAGATACTGAATTTGGGGTTTTCATTAGTTGTCAGTTTTAATCATCACAATTAAATGAAATAAACATTTGAAATATATCAGTCTGTGTGTAATGAATGAATATAATATCCAAGTTTCACTTTTTGAATGGAATTACTGAAATAAATCAACTTTTTGATGATATTCTAATTTTATGACCAGCACCTGTATAGGACCCGTGAGCCCAGAGAATGTGCTCCCTTTTTATTCAGCTTTGCTGTGTTACTGATTACTTATTGCTCTTCAGTCTGAGAATTTTTGCCGTCGGCATTCTTTAGTTCGACGTCTCGTTATGAGCAAGTTTTTTGTCGCCGCATGCTGTTGCGCCAACCTGTCGCCGGAACAGGATTCACACAGGTCGTGTGTTTCCTGCCTGGGACCGGTCCACGCCTGTGAGGGTTTCACTGACCCCCCGGCTTGCTCCTCCTGCACTGCTTTGTCCCTCTCTACACATGTAGAGAGGGCAAACATTTTCGAGGAAAAAGTGGACATCTCTGCCGTGCTGGACTCCAGTGGGGACGACAACGAGATGTCCGAGAACGAGGAGGAAGCTCCTACGCAGGACCCGACTCCCCTGACCCAGAAGGACCCGCTCCCTCCCCGCGTGGGGTGTGGTGGCAGGTTTCCTGCTCCTCCCTCTCTCCCGGGAGAACTGGAAGACGACCTCTTCTCTGCTGCTTCCCTCCGCCCGCCCACTATCCGCGTGGAGTTTGCGGGCATGGTCGAGAGAGCGGCTCTACGAATTCAGCTGCCCCTGCCTCATCTGCCAACGCTGAAGGAACCTTCCAACATGTCCTTCGACTCTTGGGCTGAACGCGTCAAGCCGGTGGACTCCCTGGCGCCTGAAGTCCGAGGTTTTAAGCCTTTCGCCGAGGGTTCCTGGTCCATTCCAGCTTCTGCCAGAGCTCCGGTGAAGTCCTACGCTACCTTCACCAGAGTCGACGGTAGGCAGACCCCCATCAGTTTGGCCGTCCCTCCTCTAGAGCCCAAGTTGGCCGCGCATTTCCTGCCTTCCTTGGGCTGATCGGGGAAAAAGCCTGCTTTGCCATCTACCAAGGACCGCTACACGGGGCAGCTATGGGACAAGACTTACGTCCTGGGATCACAGGCCCTGACCGCGGCGAACAACGTTGCTCTCCTCGCGTTGGCGGCCTCCCATATTTTAAACCGTTCACCTATCCCGTCGTCACGTGACATCGAGGAGGTAGCGGGATATCTTAAGGCTATCCTCCACCTTAACCAGGCACAGACAGTTTGCGCCAGATGATCAGTGGCTACTTCCGTGGTCGGACATCGGCACCTTTGGCTGTCTCCGTCTTCTCTGCGCGATGCTGATCGCACACCCCTCCTCAATGCACCGTTGTCTCAGTAGGGCTTATTCTGCGACGCCGTCTACACTGCCATCGCATCTTTTAAGTAGACCGACGAGGGACGGAAGGGGCTGTCTCGTCACCTCCCCCTGGCTGGCCGTGCTGCTCATCCAGCCTCACGACCCTCTTTTCATCACCTGGGTTCCTCAGCTAAAGGACACCAGCACCGCCAGGCCTCTGCTGCCGCTTCTTCTGCTGCCCCGGCTCCTCCTCCTCTGGCTGCCGTAGCTCCTGCTCCTCCTCCCGTGTGACGCAGGCAACCCGCCACCCAGATTGGATACTTCGTGGCCGTCTAAGAAGCCCAGGCCGTCCTGACTAGATGTGGAGCGGGTTGTGAGCGGTGACGACGCGCTCACGGCCCCCGCGTCTCCGTCCCTCCGCAAGGTACGGGCCGAGTCAGACGGCGTCGCAGATTCAGCCTTACAAACTTTTTCTTTCAATAAAAAAGTTAAATGGTGCTTAGGTGTAAGTTGTGCTTTTGTGCAGGCTCAGGCGGTATCTGAGTCTGTTAAACCACTTGTACCTTTTGTATGCCCTAGTTTGCCTCCATCGGTGGCTATTAGAGACTCAGCGAGCGCTCTCTCTGTCTCTCTGTCTCTATATCCCCGTTGGATATGAGCAGTGGCGCTAATGAGCGGCTTCTCCCTCACTTTCGCTCTGCAATCTGCAAGTTTTCTAATGTTTTCGCTTGTGCACGTTCTATTCCATTCCCTTTTCAGTGTAATGGTAAGAGCTATGTTAGCAATGTTCAGGGTAGTGAGTTTTCTCAGGGAGTTATAGGTATAACTACTCTATCCTCTCTACCCGCCACCTCCCATAGACTTAAGCGCCGGCTAGCAGGTTCAGAGACTTCTCTCATTCCGCTACCGGACAGTTCAGAGCGTACTCACTCTAAGAGTTCAGCCCAGGGGTGCCATGACAATGTCCATTTGCCTTCAGCGAAACGTCCGCATATGCAAATTCCGGGCTCCTCTATTTCCCGCATTTTGCGGGCTACAGAGCATCCTGAAATTTCACAAGAGGTTACAGACATAACCGTGGTGGCTTCTCAATTCGCTCGCTATGACAGGCTCAAACGCCAGGTAACGTCGTCGGCTCTTGCCCCCGTCTCACTACCTGTTCCTACTGAGCCCCCGATCTCTGCCGGCACTACTCGGCGTTCCCTTAGCAACACGTCTCCACTCAGGGTGCAACGTCCACGCATGCAAATGCCGGGTTCCTCTCTCCCTCAGATTCCTATCAGTGAGACCGCTGTGTCTGTTGTACAACGGGATGGCCTGATGGTTAGCGCATTCGGCACTTGTTCTGTGGACCCGAGTGGCGTCATCACTGTACTATGTCAGCCTGGCTCGATCGAACGATCAGACTGGGTTATCTAATTCAGTTTTGCTCAGCTCCCCCTCCCTTCTCGGGGATAGTGGAGACGATGATGTCATCGCTCGAAAGAGCGTCCGCTCTCCTGTCGGAGATTACAGAACTGTTGAGCAAAGGTGCGATCTCCAAGGTCCCGGAAGATCTCAGGCAGTACGGTTTCTATTCTCATTACTTCCTGGTTCCCAAGAAGACGGGAGGGGTGAGACCAATCTTAGATCTGCGCAATCTGAATGTGCACGTAGCCAAACGACCGTTCCGTATGCTCACCACTACTCGCCTGTTGGAAGCCTTCGTACCAGGAGATTTCTGTTTCTCCAAATGCTTGGAGACGGCGCTAGAGCCCGTACGCAGGGCAGGCATCAGGATTTTAGCTTATCTAGACGATCTCCTGATTCTAGCCTCATCCCTGGAGCTAGCCAGGAGACACACCTTCCGAGTGGTGTCCCTTCTCACGCAGTTGGGACTCACTGTGAATTGGAAAAAGAGCGTTCCGAAACCAGCCCAGCAGGTTTCTTACTTGGGTCTGGTCATGGACACGCGCACAATGAGAGCGCGCATTTCAGACACGCGGGCTCTCGATCTGCTCTCTGCCCTCAACCTGTGCTGTCCGCCCTGCAGACGTTTGGTTCGGGCTGTCATGTCACTGTTGAGCATGATGGCAGTGCACGCCATCATGACCAACACCTGCGAGAGGACCTGGCATATTGGAGAGACCCTGTGGTGCTCTCTCAGGCATACCCCTGGGCAGGGTGTCAGAGTGCGTTCAGGTTTTCACGGACGCCTCTCTCCAAGGATGGGGCGGTGTGTGTCAGGGTCAGGCTGTCGGAGGCGTGTGGCCTCCCGGCCCTCGCCACATCAACCTGCTGGAACTAGACACGGTCTTACTGGTGCTGACGGACTTCTCGGACCTGGTTATGGGCCGCGATGTCTGGATTCACTCAGACAATCGGGCCACGGTCGCTTACATCAATCGCCAAGGGGGGGATCAGGTCTTCTGCTCTCCACCGGTCGGCGACTCATCATTGGCTATGGGCGCATGCGACTTTCGTTCCCTAGTGGCGACTCACATTCCGGGCTGTCTGAATGTGGGCGCGGACCTGATGTCTCGGGGTGGCCTTCATCACGACGAGTGGCGCCTCCACCCGGACATAGTCTCCCTCATCTGGCAGAAGTTTGGGGAAGCCCAGGTGGATTTATTTGCATCCAGACAAAACGCACACTGCCATCTGCAGTTCTCCCTGTCTCAGACAGATCGCCCCCCTCTGGGGGTGGACGCGTTTGCGCACCATCCCTGGCCTCGGGGTCTCCTTTACGCATTTCCCCCGCTGTATAGCGTGGGAAATGCTGTATAGCGTGTCTACTGGTTCGGATCAAAGCGGAGGGGCGTCGGATCATTTTGGAGGCACCTGATTGTCCCGTGGCCATCTGATATCCGGAGATGATCCAGTTGCTGGCAGACCACCCGTGGGCGGTTCCTTCCAGGCAGGAAGCACTGTCCCAAGCAGAGGGCTCGGTTCTACACCCTCCGTTGCTGTCAGGGACTCTCATGGTCTGGCTAAGAGACCACTGCAAATTGAACACTTCTGTTCCTCACTCAAAACTTTCCTTTTCAACTTTTTTGGAGAGGAAAGAAAAAGGTGCAGTGGTCTCTTAATTTTTTCCGGAACTTTGGTGTAAGATTTGTTCAGGGGGTTGGAATTAGAATTGTAACCAGCTTTGTATAGATTATTGTATAGATTCCTTCATAAAGGTTGATGATTCAAATAATGTACCATTGTCTATCTGTTTAAAATGGCACACTTTAATTTGCAGCATGGCAAAGAGCCCGTCTTTAAACAAGGGATGGGCCTGTCTTATTAGTCTACTTGACAACCAGTTTGAATTCAGATATTTTTGGTATAATTGAAGTTTTAAGTGATTGATTCAAAGCTCTGATATTTTTTTGTTTGACTCCACCCATTTCATATTCATTATTTAATTGTGTTTATTTTATTTGGCTTACCTTTCCAGATGAAATATTCTTTTTTCACAGGACTTAAAAACAGACTCTCCAGGCGTAGGGAGTGTCATAAATAAATGTGTGAACTGGGATAATACAACTGAGTTTACTGAGGTTACTAGGGTAACCTTGCCTTAGATAGTTAGATGCATTCCTGTCCAAGGTTTTAATATGCGATTGACCTTGGTAATTTTCCTGTCAAAGTTACTAGAAACAAGATTTTCATATGTATACTAAGGACATGTATATGTATTCCCCATCGGTCTATTTGATTGGAAGTTTACATGGAAGTGTAAAAGAAGTATCTTTTAATGATCCAATGCAGTGTTTCCCAATCCTGGTCCTGGGGACCCAAAGGGGTGCACGTTTTTGTTTTTGCCCAAGCACTCACACACCTGATTCAAATGCTGCCCTACCACTTAAACACTTGATTGACATAATCAACATATCATCAAGTCTTTAATTCTAATCAGGTGTGTGAGTGCTAAGGCAACAACTAAAACATGCACCCCTTTGGGTCCCTAGGACCAGGATTGGCAAACACTGACCAATGCATAATATGGTGCACTTTTCATAGTTGGGTTTTAATCCAGATAGATTCGAAAAATGGTCTAGATCTTTAATGAGACAAGAGAGTGATTCTGTATTTGGTGATATGACAAAATTTGAATCATCCACATTAATCCCTGGATTTCCAAACACTTAATTTTGTTATTTGTTCTAATTTTGCCGGCTAAGATTTCTATGGCCATTATGAATAAATTACGAGGATAATTGTCATCCCTGCTTTACTCCCCTACCTTATCTAAAACTGTTTGAAAGAAAACCATTATTTATGATCTTACAATTGGGGTCACTATACATCACCTTATATTGAGATTTACTTAAATTGAAATAGGTCATACATTTATAAATAAAATCTAAACAGAATTTATCGAACGTTTTTTCAAAATTTGCTGTGAAAACTATGCCAGGTCTTTTTGATTTATCGTACAGCTCTATTATTTTCAGGAATTGACGTGTATTGTCACCAATGTATCGGCCATGTATAAAACCTGTTTGATCAGGATGTGTCAATTCTGGAAATATTTTTTTTATTTGAAGTGCTATACATTTTGCTAAAAGTTTTGCGTCGCAGCACTATAGAGTAAGAGGTCTCCAGTTTTTTAACTGAGTAGGATCCTTATAATTACCGTCAGGGTGTTGTTTGAGCAGCAGTGATATTAGACCCGATTGCTGAGTTGCAGATAATTTAAACACCTGATATGAGTAGTTAAAACAAGCTAATAGTGGGTCGTTTAGTTCTTCAAAAAAGGTGAGACTTCTGTGGGAATGCCATCAAGTCCTGCTGACTTGCCAGTCTCAAAAGATTTGATAGCCTCCAGGAGTTCCGTTACTGTTACTTTTGCCGGAACCGCGTAAGCGGGGCAGGCCTAGAAGAGCGAATGTCTCTTACTGAGTGAGTGAATGAGTGAGTCCGTCTGTCCCTGACTGACTGACTGACTGACTACCCCTTGTTAAATAACGTAGTGGTTAGAGGCGCGGGCTACAGAATAACAGGTCCCGCGTTCGACTCCCGTAACAGTCTAAAAACAGTATGCCTGAGGTTCAGGACAGACAAAAACTTTGTTGACTATAATCTTATGTAGCTACGTAATAGGAAGCCTAAAATAAAACAGTTCTGGTGGATATTAGGATTTGTTCAGGATAGAAAAACACTTCGCTGCCTACAAGATTCTCTCGTCTTTTCACTTGACAAAAGTCAGTTATCGTCACCTATATTGATAGATACTCAATGTCATTCATGAATGGCTAATTAGCTGTTAAAACGGCCAGTGGTAAAAGAGGATTTGTTCAGAATAGACAAAAACTTTGCTGGGCTACAACCTTCTCTAGCTACGGGAAGCCTAAAATGAAACTGTTTACTGTAGAGATGGCCAAACGAAGCTTCATTAGCGTTATTTTAGCAGCAGGATATTATGCTGGCAGCACTCAGATTTTCATTATCACAATAAAAGCCATAATTGAAATGTAGAAGGCCATATAGTTAACAATCTAGTATGTAAAAAAACAACAGACAAGAACAACATTGGAACGGACATTAAACATAAAATGACAGACTAGATTGACAGACTAGATTGTTAACTATATCGCCTTATATAGTTCAATGATGGCTTTTATTTTGAAAAAGAAAATCTGAGTTAGCGCTGCTAGCATTATATCCTGCTGCTAGAAGAATGGCCATCACTAGTTTACTGTTATATTGCGACTATTTCTGGTGGAATTTCGAATTATGTCTTAGGATTTCTTCAGGATAGTCAAACACTTCGCTGGCTACACGATTCTCTCGTCTTTTCACTTGACGTAAAAGTCCGTTATCGTCACCTATATTGATACAGTAGTTATTGTATCAATGTCATTCACAAATGGCTAATAAGCTGTTAAAACGGTCAGTGGCAAAAGCCATACAGTTAATAGATGCTATTTGTGGTGGTGGTAAAATTAATAAGAAACGTTACAAAGTTTAACACGATGCGTAATGGCATCTAGCAACATTTTACTGGCTAATAAGCTTTTAAAACAGCCAGTGGCAAAAGTCATGCAGTTCATGACTCCGTAAGCAGAGCCGGCCAAGTAGAGAGAATGTCTCTTAGTAAGTGAGTGAGTGACCGACAGACCGCCCGCCGACCAACCGACTACACCTTGTTAAATAGCTTAGTGGTTAGAGAAGCAGACCTGTAAACTATAGGTCCCGAGTTCGTATCTTCTCACAGGTGAAGCGAAGTACGCATTATGAATTATTCCGTATCGACAAAAACTTTGCTGGCGTAAGCCTTTAGTATCTACATTATTGTAAGCCTGAAATAAAACAGTTTACGGTTATATTGCGACTGTTTCTGGTGAATTTTTGAAGTATGCATCCGTGCATGCATTTTGGGTCAGGATAGACAAACACATTTGCTGGCTACAACATACATTAGTTACGTTATATTAAGCCTTAAACTGAATACGGTTATATTGCGACTGTTTCTGGCATGGAAAAGTTCATCTTCAGTCTCGCTAGCAATTGCTCAATTCTTATGATTATTCTTAGGAAGTTAGTAGATACTAGTAAGCCTATTACTGGCTAATAAGCTGTTAAAACGGCCAGTGGCAAAAGCAATACAGTTCATAGACACTATGGTGGAGGTAAATTTAATAAGAAACGTTAGTCAGAGTAACACAATCCTCAATGGAATTTAGCGACTGCTGAAACGTATAATGCCATGGCGTAGTGGTTAAAGACTGTGCCTCTCATGTGGAAGACCTAAGATCGAATCTTTTGAGAGCAAAGACATTTATTAATTATTTCTGGTAGATTCCACGATTCTCTCGTCTTTTCACTTGATGACAAAAGTTAGTTATTGTCGCCTTTATTGATAGTTATTGTATAAATGTCATTCACGAATGAAAGAAAAAAGTATGTTGTTTTGCCTTGAAAGAAAAAAATACGTTCTTATGAAATGAAATAGCTTTGGCACACTCGCTAGCAACTGCTCAATTCTTATGACTATTTCAGTAAGTTAGTAGATACAGGTAAAGCTTATTACTGGCTAACACGCTGTTAAAACGGCCAGTGGCAAACACCATACATAGATGCTATTTGTGGTGGAGGTAAACTTAGTAAGAAACGTTAGTCAGTTTAACTGTATCAGTGTCATTCACAAATGGCCAATTAAAACGGCCAGTGGCAAAAGAGGATTTGTTCAGGATAGAGACAAGAGGCTATACTGACAGCCAGCAAATGTACAGCTCCGTGGTGTAGTGGTTCATGACACAGCCTTTTACGTGGACGACCCAAGTTCGAATCTCGAAATGGCAATACTTTCCATTACGGGCCGGCTGAACTAGGCTTGCCTGGTTTCTTGTTCCTTTTGTAATCAATCAAATAATATATGCTCTTTTTCTTTTTGCTCGTTCGCTTTTTTGAATGACAATAAAAACAAAATGTAATTGTCATTGTATTGGTTATACTAATGGTATTACAAAAGTACAGATGTGATTTCTAGAATAGCCATGGTGTCATTTTTTGATCACGGAAAAATTGCCCATCTATAAATAGTTTGTCCACTATAATATATGCTCTTTTTCCTTTTGCTCATTCGCTTTTTTGAATGGGGTAAAGCATAGGTCTTCAACCCTCTCCTGGGGACCCCCCCAGCCATTCCATCTATTAGATGTATCCCAGAGCTAGCACACCCGAATCAACTTAACTAATTAACAAGCCCTTACCTGTTCAATTAGGTGAGCTTGTTCAGGGCTAAAAAACTAAACTGTGAGATGGCTGGGGGGTCCCCAGGAGAGGATTGAAGACCTATGGGGTAAAGCATTCGTCTCAGGTCATTTTATTCTTGTGGGAACTGATCGTTCATGCCAAATTGTGTCCCTTTAAGTTCTCTGCCTTTATTTCTTAATCATTTCCTTTTGTTTGTAGTGTTCAAACTTTAAAATGATTGGTCCAGCGATCCTAGTCTATGCACCTGGTGAGTTAAGTTATTTTGTTCACTGTGTCAGCTGGTATTTTGAGTGAGGTGTGTAAAAAATGTTGACTGCATTTTCAGGGATATCTGCGTTCGGGACTTCTGGAATGCCGGAGAAAATGAAATTCTCTCTCAATTCCCTTGTTTGCAAATCCAACAGAAATTCCTTTAGCGATCGATTTTCAGCTTGTAACCTTGCCACATTCGAGTCTATAGTTTTGATAGTTGCCGTGAGCGATTTGTTGTTTTTCTGCATGAGGAACCCTGCTTGACTCTACTCCAAGCTAGCTTGGAGGCCAGCAACTTATACGCGCAAGCTTTCGATTGCTGCGTGGACTGCAGCAAGGGTAAGTAAATCATCGGTATCGGTGGATGATTCTTTTTTGAGCATTTTGTTTTCCCTTTTGCTTCGGGTTGTTATCCGGTGTGGGTGGTTGCTGTTCCGTTGTCTATCGGAGATGTACCTCATCGATAAAATCAAATATTTCATGGTTCTCCAGTCTTTTTGTAAAGTATTTGTTTCTAAGCAAATATTGTAAAAGGTGAAAATATGGGAAAAAACCCCAAATGAGAACAATATACTTACCTTTTTTCTTTACTTTCCTTTTTCCTTACTTTGACTTACTTAGTTTGGGCTAACAAACTAACAAAAGTTATCAAATGGATTTTTGATCTGCAAAACAATTTGTCCGTTACAGCCAATCAAATATGGCGATGAGGCTGCCAAACAGGAAGTGAAGGCGTATCTCAGCAACCGTTTGTTTCATAGTCACCAAACTTGGTTTCCATGGTTGGAAGGAGGAGTAGAGGAGGCGTGCAATGTTTGGCACTAATTGGCCATGTGGGGGTGCTATACCAGAATGTCTCTTTAAAGCCTCATTACTCCTGAATGCAAGCAGATATTTCAACCAAACTTGGTCTGTTGCATGAGTGCATCACCTTGTTGTACTGCATTAAATAGGAAGTTGGTAGTGCAAACCATGTGACCACCATGGGCCAATGAAATTCAAGCTATGAATCAAAGGCTTTAGAAATGCTTGATCGCCATCAAACTTTATCTGTATAAGCTCCTATAGGCCCCCAAAAAACAGTAAAAATATGGATGAGATTGGCCATTGGGGGGCGCTACAGTGTATCGTCAAAGTTGAGATTTTCAAATAGAGATTTCTCCATGCTCCTTAGAGCGGAAGTCCCCAAACTTATCTTAAAACATGCTTTGCATTGAGCAAAACAAAATTGCTTCTGTATCTATGAGTTGCGTCATTTTCGTTTCCCAGTATTTTGAATAGATTAAAACAAAATTAAAACAAACAAGTCCTTGGCCGTTCATCCTATTTCCACGAAACATCACATATACCATTTGTGGATACTCCCGATCAATAATAACTAAAAGAAAATTGGATATTTCAAACACAGCAGATGTCATATGTCAACAACTTCCTGTATCCTACAGTTTCACAGGAAGTGAAAGCATATCTCCGCAACCGTATGTCCGATTCTCACCAAATTTGGTATGCATCATTGCTATGACAAGATAATGATACTTACAGTGTGTGGCGCCAGTTGGCCATTGGGGGGTGTTACAGTGTATGGTCAAACTTGAGATTTTCAAATAGCGATATCTCAATGCTCCTTAGAGCAGAAGTCACCAAACTCATCTCAAATTGTGCTTCATGTTGAGCCAAACAAAATTGCCTCTTGCATCCGTCATCTTCGTTTTCCAGAACTTTGAATAGATTACAACAAAACTAAAACAAATGAGCCCTAGGCCATCTTAAAGGCTTTCACAGGCCATAAGACCTATCAGGCCTGTAAGGCCTATACAACGTAAATGGCTTAAAAGGCATATATGATCTAAAAGGCATTTAAAGACTTAAATGGGCTTTTAGGCCTATAAAGCCTTTACGCTCATTTCTGAGACCTTAAGATCACCTCATAAACAGTGACATGTCTACACCTCTAATAGCTTACTAAGTATGTGTCTGTTCTTACGCATGAGAGATTAGGGCTAAAATTTAATTGTGGCAGTTAAGCTTTGACCTGAAAATTAGCTGAATGATGCCACTGTGGACATTATCTTAAACAGTCAATGTTGATGAGGTGTCAAGTGGGTGACATTAAGCTAACTGACAAGTTGTCACCAACAGCATCGTAGAAAGTGATGGGGTATATGGGGCACTGACATGATACTTGTTTAGTTAAAAGGCCTATAACCGCCAAAACACTTACCCAATATTTTTTGAGGGGTGCAACAGTGCATCACTAAACTTGAGATTTTGAAATAACCATAGCTTTGAACACCTTTGACCTACAGTCACCAAATGTATTTCAAAATGTGTACATATTCTAATTACACAACATGTGCATGTGTTGGAGACAGACCACTGTATGTGGTCCATAAATGTCTACAGACATAGACCAACTGTATGATCTCTTACCTATATAATCACTTCATAGTTTGTTATACTGTTTCTAATAATAATTACAATATTATCTCGTATATTACTTCAAGCAGAATAGCACAAAGAATCAGAAACAGATTCATTACCGATTAGTCATGCAGATACAAGGAATTTGCTTTGGCCTGATAAACATATAGTGTGAGGACAAAAACAGGCAGTACAAAAGTGCAAATGTGATAAAAACATGTACTCTTTAAGCATATAGTTACATTTGCGTTTCTGATGTCATTGCACCCCATCAAGGTAGGCTGTTAGTTTGTCTATTTTATGCCAGACTGTTGTTAAACGCCAAGCAAGACTCTGATGATTCATTTAAGCGTGCATAGGCTGCTTAGAACTGCTAGATATTGGAAAACACCATAACAAAATCAACAACACTCCCATGATCAACCATGGTCGGAAAAGTTGGCGGTTGGCTGCAACAACTTCAACCAGTCACCATCATGTCTGTCACATTACAGTTTTTGACGGACCGCGTAAGTGGAGCTGGCCAAGAAGAGCAAATGTCTCTTAGTGAGTGAGTGAATGCCTGCCTGCCTGACTGATTGACTGATTGACTGACTATCCCTAGTTAAATAGCGTCGGGGTTAGAGACGCGGACCTGAAACCAATAGGTCCCACTTTCAACTCTTGTCACAGTCAAAGCACAACCTTCAGTAGCTGCGTTATAGTAAGCCTAAAATAAACCTGTTTATGGTTATATTGCGACTATTTCTGGTGGATTTTCGAAGGACGCATCTGTGCATTCATTTTGGGTCAGGATAGACAAAAACGTTGCTGGCTACAACCTTCAGTAGCCACGTTATAGTAAGCCTAAAATAAAACTGTTTATATTGCAACTATTTCTGGTGGATTTTCGAAGTACGCATCCGTGCATGCTTTTTTGGCTAATATAGGCTAGATCAAAACCACTTGGGCAGTAAAAGTGTAAGTGAAAAGATGATTCTCTCTTCTTTTCACTTGACGAAAATGTCAGTTATTGTCACCTAAATTGATAGTTACTGTATTAATGTAATTCACGAATGAAAGAAAAACTATCAAGCCTATTACTGGCTAATAAGCTGTTAAAACAGCCAGTGGCAAAAGCCATACATTTCATACAGCTCTGGAAAAAATTAGGAGACCACTGCACCTTTTTCTTTCCTTTCCAAAAAAGTTGAAAAGGAAAGTTTTGAGTGAGGAACAGAAGCGTTCAATTTGCCGTGGTCTCTTAATTTTAACCCTTCTGTTCCTCACTCAAAACCTTCCTTTTCTACTTTTTTTGGAAAGGAAAGAAAAGGTGCAGTGGTCTCTTCATTTTTTCCGGAGCTGTAGATGCTATTTGTGGTGGAGGAAAACTTAATAAGAAACGTTAGTCAGTTTAACACAATCCTTCATGGTGTCTAGTGAAATATTCAAACTTGACATGATGTAACTGCATGACAAAATCTAATATCGAGTTGCTATACCGACACTGGACAAACATATAGCACTGTGGTGTAGTGGTTAAAGATACAGCCACTCTTGTGGGAGACCTGGGTTCAAATTCAGCAAGGGCAACAACATTTAACGCTTTTAATTGCGGGCCGGCTGAACTAGGCTTGCCTGGTTCCTTTTCAGGTTCTCAAATGCTTAGACACAATTCCTGGAGCAACTCACCATTTTCTCAAATTTTCACACACAATTCTAAAAACGTACACCCAACGGTTCAAACATGTAACTTCTGGGTCATAATTCAAACTTTGCCCTCAGACAACACACATAAGCTGTCAAAAACAGTGACTACATGACTGTTTGTTACACACTGGAGGGATTAATTCAGAACACTGCTACCAAAATGTTTAGAATAGGTTTTCAGAGAAATTATTTGGAACTTTGTAAAATCACAGCACTTACTATATAGATAACCCTTTTAGGAATACCCTGGCGAAGAATTTAAAACAGTACTGTAATAAATTACATAAGTGGATAAGAGAATACTACTGCATATGCGGTTTTGGTCACACTGACAAAACATATAAGAAATAAAATACCCAATTTCCAAAAGCTTTATTTCCAAATGCAGCAAATGTACAGGTTACTCAGCATCAGTGTTCTCATCATCTCGTCTCAGATCTGGGTCAGGCCATAAAATCTTATCAACGTCACACATTGTTTACTCTCTCCAGGCAGCGTGGGGAAAATGCTCGTGTGCCTTAGAAAACCCTGGATAGACTCCACAAACACATCACCACAGGAAACCACATGAATCCATACCTTCTTGAAGAGCAGCACGTTTTCTGGCCAACAAACTTGGTTGAGCTTGAAGGCATGTGACCCACCACAAGGAGTCAGCAGAGCACAACTAGACAAAAACAATATTTTCCAACATCCATCCCAAACCATCTTGAAACGGTGATGAGACAATTTACAGTGCACTATAAAATACAGGGCATTGTCAGGATGTTATTATTATTATTACAGTCACATGTATAAAAAGGCAGGACTTTCTGTCTACCTCATCATTATTTGCACCCACCTGGTGTCCTAGGTCTAAATAAGTCCCTGATTAGGGGGTTGCAATAAAAAAATGAAGTGGAATTGGCTTTGACGTCCAAATTTGAATACCCCTGACATAGAGCATAGCGCTATTCAAAAGGCCCTTGTCAAAAAATATTTTTAATTATACCCCACAGTACTATGAGACACCGTTTCACACTTTTCCAGATAGTCATATTAATATTGTCATTTTCAATTTTGAAAGCACTGGGTAGAGCAGCAATTATTTGGCAAAGAAATTATCCATTTATACAGCCAAATGATGGCAATGAGAAATGCATATTCAGGTACCCTGTGTGCACACTGTCCGCTCGCTAGAGCTACAAAGAGGCACGCTCTCATTCATTTCCAACAAGAGCCAGCGAATCATGGCGACAGTGGGCGGAGCTAAATCTCCAAGCAACAGCAACAGTTGAGAGTTGAGAAATGAGTGAGTAACGTAACGTATAACGAAGTAAATTGCTATTTGAACACTGACAAATCATTGACTTGGCATCGTCGTAATGTTTTTAGTAGTGGAGTCACGCAAATACTAAATATTAATATATATATTTTTTTTTGTGCAGATCAGTCATTAATATCAACCAAGTCAATGGTGAATACTGTCATTAATGGCATCATTTCTGCACCCCCAATTTTTCCCTTTTTTTCATTTTGTAATGCATATTTTGACACTCATTCACACAAAAAAAGACAATATACAGACAGACAAACACAATACTATGTAAGTGGCGCATAGTCCCTTGCTTTTTTGGATGTGAGATGTGAGGGCCCACGCTCCAAGAAAACCACAAAACAATCGGCACATGGGTTGGTGCACCAGTCTCGAGAGAGACTAACAATGTGTGCAGTTGGAAAACCAGTGCATTTGTCTGACTGACACGCGACAACCTCCCCAGACCTGGAAAGCACCAAATGTTCTTTGTCTAGTTATTGTGCTATTTGTTCAGCACAGATCCAGTTTCTGGGTTACGTACACATGTACCTTGGGTATGTATATTGTGGATTGTGGCCAGATGCACGACTGTGCCTGTCTTAGGTTGTCCCGATATCACAGTTGGGATCTTACCCTTCATTGGCTAACCAACCCTCTTCATTGGCCACACTTCAGGTCACATATTGGGGAGGATTGGAGGATGTAATTTAAGTCACAAGAGTACTTCTCAAGCAGCCCGTAGCACACAGCAGTTTAATCATGTGCTACAATAAAAAAAGGTGTACCACCCACATGCCACAGCATCCGAAGACCAACAGAGCACAAGCCAAAACCGCCACCGGACTACAAAAACTAGGTGTGCGACAAAAAAACATGTTGCCTGTTCAGACACAATTTTATAATGAAAAGATTTATCGTCCCGAAATTACCAGCGGAATCACTATGTGATTAATCCATAATTTTTATTCACAAAAACACATACAATACTTATTAATATTTGCAAAAACGTAAGTTTCCCCTATGCTGGTTGACTAATTGTCGCTGGCATCAATAAGAAAGATACGCCCCGCCCGAGTGGGCAGTGTGCACGCTAGGGAAGGCTCAGCGACAGCTCACCAGAGATTGAGAGATTTGCGAGTTGACCGAGCAGACAGTGTGTACGTAGCAGTAGGCTTGGCTTGGGCCATGTTAAGATATGGTGAATGGATGTCAAAGTACACCTAAGGGAACAGACCTTGATCTTACTGTATGATGTCAGACTGATACTGAGGTTTCAGCTGCCAGCGGAATAAGGGTGCGGACATGCAGGGCTTTTCGTTGAAGTTTAGAGACTTTACACTGAACTTTGAATTGCCTTGACCAGGAACACTGGTATGTAGGCTGATGGAAAAAGCTAATGTAATTATTTTAATGAAAATCTAAATTTATACTTGTGGTTGACAGGCTATACTGCACAAAGCATCCTAGGCCATGATTTCTGAATGGAATTTGGGGATAGACTTTCAGGGGAAGAATGCAAGGCCTCGCTGGAATTTGACCAGAGTATGTGCAGTGCTGCACTGCTTTGACACACTATATTGTATGGTTCATGCTCTACCTAGCCTCCAGTCCACAATCATCTCCTTGTTTTGTGGAAATGTTCACATCGGTCACAGTTCTAGAGAGGCTTTGCTATGTGCCAACATCCTGCAAAAAAAAGTTTTGAATGATAAGTTGCTTATCAATCCCTGTATTACCTGCTTTGCAATGGTTCACTTGTTTATTGTACTTATACATTCAACATTTTCAATGTCGTCAACAGTCTAAATAACAATTTAGGAATGAAAATGACAATAATGATTTGAGGTTATTTTCACCCCTTGCTGTGCTATAGGGCCTCTTACTCCTATCTTTTTCAATCTCCTCTATCACTCTCCTCTCATTCCTCTCACTGTGTTGGCTGATTAGATTATCCCGCTGGTCTAGGCATGTTGATAATGTAATGGTCTACTATATCACTAATGAAATCTGCTGTGTCACACTGCCTTCTTCGCTGTGTGACTTGAACAGATACTGCTGAGTGCAGTGTTTCACTATTCATTGTTAGAATTATTCTTACTGTATCACTGTCATCTTTGCACATGGCACTGGTATCAGCCATAAAATAATGTCTTGTGGGCCAATTAAATGTACATGAATGGGTAGCACTTTAAAATGAGGTAACATTTGTAAAGTGTCTATAATGGGTTTATAATTACACTATTAATAATTATTTAAGCATTTGGATATAAATGCATTTTATACTATTTATAATTGGATATAAAACATTTGACAAAATAATACTATAGCTGGTCAGTGATTGCTAAATAGTGAGCCAATATTTACCTCCAGTTATTAACCATTCATAAATACACTTACAAATGGTTATAACACCTTTGGTGCTCAGTCTTCTCATTTGGTGATCAATCTTCTCATTTACCTATTATGTGAAATCAGAACTGGACATTTTTAAAAGGCCACTTTTTCCATTAAGGTCTTTACAAGTCCGCTACATTTCCAAGGCCATGAGAAGCAGGAATCAAACATGCCGGATAAAATTACATTTTTCCTTTTCTGACTTCACATAACAGGCTAATGGCCTAGTGATATGAATTTCCAGAATAATTTAAAGCTGAAGTACATAACTTTCAAGAACAGGAAGTATTTCCCCATCATTTTCTCAGAAATCTCTCCTGTCGCTGGTGTGACGTCAGTTCACTCTTAAAGCCCCACACGTTATCTTTTCACTTTATTCAGAGCATCTAAAACATTTCTTTATCTGACCAGGTGAGTTGACATGCCATTCTTTTAATTATATATTAATTACTTATCTAACAGAAGAATTGCCACATCAGCGTTGCCATGTAATTTATTTAGCTCTTTGAGTTCCATCCATCGTGGATAGGCCAATAGCATCCAGCTGCAGATCCGCAGACCACCCAATAGCATCCAGCTGCACCAATGTTCACTCATGTTTTCGAACGGTGTCTATTTGCTGTTTAGCAGACTTGCTTTCTTCTGATTTAAAACATATTTTCTTAGGTACCGTTACATTCTGAACTTCTTCCATTGTTTATAAAATTGTCTTGCTTGCGGGTCTCGCTGCTTGAGCCACAAAATGAGAGTATTCACTTATTTTTTTCAGCCTCAGCACTTCCAGTGTGCTGGAAAATTTTTCCTGCCAGTGTGCGAGCCAACTACTTTTTTCCTTAGCAGCATACAGAAGTTTTTCAGATGCAATCTGATATGGTAGGAATTCATCCACTATCCAGATTAATAGAATAGCAATGTGTTAATACAAAAAAACCCATACATACTTGTGCAGGCAGACGGGCTGAGGCAGCGGCTGCTGGGCAGGAGAGGGCGCTGCGTGCTGAGGCAGCGGCTCCTGGGCAGGAGAGGGCACTGCAGGCTGAGGCAGCAGCTCCTGGGCAGGAGAGGGCGCTGCGGGCTGAGGCAGCGGCTCCTGGGCAGGAGAGGGCGCTGCGGGCTGAGGCAGCGGCGGTCACTCGGCTGCAGGCTCAGACAGCGGCGGCGGCCAGTCAGATTGCCCGCCACTGCCTGAGACTGCAGCCAATTGGCCGCCGCCGTCTGAGCCTGCAGCCGATTGGCCGCCGCTGCCTCAGCCCGCAGCACCCTTCACACAGCCTCCTCAATGCCGTGTGGACTGGACGGGCAGTCGGCTGACCATACACCGCACCAAACTGGCTCCGCGCCCTGCTGCAATCCCAGTCCCTGCTCCACGGCCTGCTGCCTGAGCCTGCAGCTGACTGGCCGTCGCCTCCGCTTGCAGCTCCATGGCATCAGGGGGCACTGGCTGCGGCTCCATGGCAGCAGGGGGCGCTGGCTGCGGCTCCATGGCAGGAGGGAACACCCAGTGCCTTGGAGCTGGCACCGGACGTAGAGGGGGCGCTGGCTGCGGCTCCATGGTAGTAGGCCGCGGAGCAGTGACTGGGGCGGCAGCAGGCCGTGGAGCAGGGACTGGGTCGGCAGCAGGGCGTGGAGCCAGTTTGGTGCGGCGTATGGCCAGCCGACTGCCCGTCCAGTCCACACGGCATTGAGGAGGCTGGCTGTGTGAAAGGGCTCTGGCTAAGCCCAGAAGGCTGGGACCCCCCCTCGGGTTCCGAAGAGGCTCCCTATTAGCCCCCCCTAAACATTTTCTGGGGAGGCCTCTGGGGTGCTGCAGGATGAGGTATGGAGGCGGGCCACGGACCCAGGTTTGGGGATCACGCTGGCTGCTTGACACCCCTCGGGGTGACAGCCTCGGGGAAAGCTGGGACCAGCTGGCCCCAAACGGGGTCCCACATCAGCATCCCGTCCGTTGCGTCCTCATCCACAGATTCGTACCTCCGAATCATCCGACGAGAGGGTGTCGGAGCCCCAGTCCCCTTTCCAGGTGTACTCCCCTCTCGTTGGCAACATCGGAGGGGAGTAGCTAAAATAAGCATGGAGACGCCGGTATTCCTCCTCTGGCGTCTCCAGCTTCTCCCATGGCCACTTGCAGGTTTCCATTGTGACCACAGCGGGGTTTTCAAACCTGCTGGTTCCTTGGTTTAGGTCGGTTATTCTGTATTGGTGGTAGTTGATGGAGGAACCAGGCGCAGGCAGACTTGCATTCGATTGTTAAATTTAATGAAAACAAAACACAGAATGGTAAACATAAACTGATACAAAGTAAAGTGCTGATACAGGTGCTGGTCATATAATTAGAATATCATCAAAAAGTTGATTTATTTCAGTAATTCCATTCAAAAAGTGAAACTTGTATAATGTATACATTCATTCCACACAGACTGATATATTTCAAGTGTTTATTCCTTTTAATTTTGATGATTATAACTGACAACTAATGAAAACCCCAAATTCAGTATCTCAGAAAATTA
>JACXGI010014062.1:0-19812 GCA_016801175.1 Esox masquinongy | reverse complement strand
CACACACACACACACACACACACACACACACACACACACACACACACACACACACACACAAGACCTACTGCCCTGTGGATCCTCCGGTGTTATGGGACAACCCCCCAATCTGTATCTGCACTGTGCTAGTCTTCCCAGAGTGGACCCTCCCCCAGTCTGAAATAGACAGTCAAGATATAGGGGTGCCTCCCAGGACACAAGGACATTATGTGGGGCCTCTGAGCCCGGGAGTCAGGTGGACAGACAGAGCGAGGTGCCTCAGATAGCAGAGGAATTAAAAGGCCTGTCGTACTGCATTGGGCCCAGAAGAGCCAGCTGAGCAAGCCCATGTTGACAAACAGACCCATTAAGCGTGTTACAGGGAGAGCGTGGCGGTGGGAGCCGGCACTGGGAGGCTCAGGGAGCTAACACACGGCTGGATGAATGTACAAACGGGCGTAGTATAGTACCGCTTTGGAATACTGCGGTGAGGACACTGAGGACGCTGTTGTATGACTGCTGAAGTTCCATCGTCCAGACATTTTTTACTGCTCTGGGTTTTTTCAAAAGGAAAAACTAGCAACCGGTTTTAGTGGTCATCCGTGGTGTAACCCGATATAACATGGATATCTCCATGGTTCTGAAGTCAGGGATTCTGAAGGTTTAGAATTACAGTAACAATAAATGCCCATTTAGAAATTACAATTAGGATTAAGGAGTGGAGTATAAAGAATATGTTAATTTAAAAAAGGTTTTTGGCTCTAGGATTTGCATCCTCTATGCGTGTGAACCAGATAATGGAACTAGTCCTGGCCTGTCATTTACAGCCCAAATAAACAACATGTAGCGAGAGTTGGGTTTGGAATACATTTGTACTCTTTCTTTAAGCCAGATTATCTTGCATGGATTGGCAGTGATTAGAAATCCGGCACCATTTGCCATGGACGTACCATCCATTTGTGTCATGTTCTATTGTCCCAGACATCCAAAGGAGCCTTTCTTCTTAATATGTTGAATACTACACACAGCATACAATAGTTACTTCACAGTCAACCTTGGTCAGTATGTTATTAAATGCAATGAATGGGGTTCATCATGGAGGCATGTGAGATGTAGCAGGATTCAGCTTCAGTTTTTAGGCTATTGTATGGTTGACCTTGAGTTTCTTTTGCCTGCTATGTCAAATATTTCAAGAGTGTGGATGTGCTCTTGATGAAGGTGGTAAATTGTAAATTACAATATCTGGGGAAATGTGAAGATACCAAAGTAGAAAAAAATATATATTTAAATATTCTGTACACTTGAATGCCTTTATTGTCAATTTAATGTCATCTAGCTTAATAGCATTTAAGTGTATTGGAAAAACAGATAATTATCAAAATTGGGATGGTCCTAAAAGAAAACTACAATATATTTTCCAATTTGGATTTAAATGTATGTAATACACTTAAATGTTATTAAAACACCAATGAAATTGACATTAAAAACAATAAATATATTTTCTTTCTACTTGATGTTGCAGGAACACAGAAATGCCTGTTCAAACAATCATCCACACTCAGAGAAAAAGCACTCACACTCTTTTGTATCACTAGAGCTAGTTTATTATCATAATGTCTTCATTTATTTTCATTTATCAGTGTTACACAATGAACTCTAAAACAATACAATCCACTAAAAAAACCCTAGTCTGACTTTATACACATATACATATACACACACATACAGAATTATGCATATGTATAAATATAGTATTCACGACCATCTCTTGGTCAGGAGGAACTACAGATATCATAGAGAACACATTTGTGGAGACATAAAAGGGATCCCTGACAGAAAATGATCTGAAAACTCTTAAAATAATTTCATCTTGACCTGAATTTGATTGTGGGACACTTGAGCAGGCACAGACAGACAGACAGACAGACAGGACAGACAGATGTGATGGAACAGCATCAACAGACAATCCTCCGATTCTATCTCCATCGCCTGGTTATTCCCATCACCCTCCCCCTGTCCCTCTATCGAACCCAACACATGCAATAAAAACAGAGCCCCCCTACATTTAAAAGTACAGCGAAGCTATAACAACTGGCTGGGCACTGTATTTGGCATTTGGTTTAGGTTAGTACCACATTCTAACCCTTACAGCAATAACATAACACAATGACACGGTCGTAGCAGAAGCAACAATTACAATGACAGTCGTGTGCGGTATAAGTAACTGGATGAGAAAGCCTTCTCCCTTGCCCGGTGTGATGTGCCAAGTGGCACGTACCGTGACAGAGACTCGGGCGATAACGCCACACATTTGTGAGGAAGTGACGAGAATGCAGTCCTCATTGCCAACCGCAATGGGTATGGATGAAAAATATGACAGTGATGCCTAAGAGCATAACTAGAGCTAAAATAAGTTGCACAAGGTTTCCTGGAAATACAAGCAGCAGTAATATCGCTGCTTATGCAGTTGGAACTGAGGTTTGTATTGTAGATTACAGATCTACAGCTGTGCATATATTCTGCCGGTGTTTCCGTAAACATAAGCTTCTCTAAGCGCAGCTTAAACATGAAAACATGTTTGATGTTTGCACGGAAAGGTTAACGCTTAATTGTCTCCACAATTTAATTAATTTCAACACGATTTTATGGTTGGACTGTGAACCAATGACATCGTTTAAGTGCTGGGTAAGGATCAAACTTAGACAAAGTCGCTGAGTTATACTAACATGAGAGCATTGCAATGGTATGTAGACGATCAACAAGCGGTCAAATATTTCTGAATAGGAACAGTTTGGACCAAAATACACACTATCAAAAACACAGACCAATGTTGTAGACAACAAACATCATAACCAGCATGTTGACATGACAATATTTGCCATATTCCAATGGCCATATGTCACAGTGTTTCCATCACAAATCCAATAATGTTAAACTAACACTTAATATCTGCTAAAACTGCACATTTGTGTATAGCTCCGACTGGTCTAGTTCAAAATGTTTTCCTCTAGCTATGCTTCAACACATTGGACATGTTTCTTGATAGAGGTACACATACAGCATAATACTGATCTCAAAGGTACAATTACACAAATTCACCATTTGACAAGACTACAAATGAGCTGAGAATCAACAAATCAGCATTATTTCAGATGTACAGTCATTGAGGCCTCGGGAGAATATCTTAGAGATAATAGCATCGGAAATGTAATCAATTCACAATCAAAAGTATAGTGATTTGGTGCCACAGTGATCAATACAGCACATAATATTGAGTAAGGAGTATCTACCATGGGCATTAACAGAGCAATACATCTGAACTGTGTAGTTTCACAACACGATCAAAAGGTCAATCTCTCAACAGTGCCTATTTGTTGGTTACACTCAACGTAGCTTTAGAGATGTCAACAATGACATATCACTGTCATCAGTTTAGCTAACATCCTGTAATATGCAGCTACTAGCTGGCTGTCTTTTATTTTTACAATATGCACTCAAATGAAAGAGTGGAAAACATGGACAGATTCCTAGTTCTGTCTCATGTCACCCCAACTATATTTCAACCAGTTTGAGGGCGTTGCCGTCTTTGTTTAAAATATCTGGACCTGTATGGTATAATGTGAACACACTCCTCTAGTAAAATTAACTAAAATTCTATCAAAAATGTCTACAAGATTATGCTAGTGTTGATAATAATTTTGGTAGGTAAATGACTATTTTCTTTGTGGCCCCTGATCAGCGACTACTAGTAAAAATGATTCCTAACCAGGCGTCCACATTAGTATGTATAGTGTCTGAAAACCAAGACAATGCCATGGCAATGTATTCAGAGCCCCCCACGACTGGAGTGGAGGACAGGGGAAACGCTTGAACATTTAATCCCTTTCATGAACAGTCTCAGAAAGCTGAAATGGGCACATTATTTTCACAGAAATAATGTTTGTTTTACAGATTCCCAGTTTGATGGGGTTTTTTTCTCTCCAGTTATAAACAGGCCTGTGTTGCAATAGATAAGCCAGCTAACGTCTCTTCACTGCTTTTCTCTGGGGAGAGCCAGGCCACAGCGCTAATTCTGACAAACACTCATTGCTTTACAAAGATGCGTGTGTGTGTGTGTGTGTGTGTGTGGAAAGGGGGTAAGAAAGAAGGACAAAAGGAGACAAAATGCGGCTGAGAAAGGAGACCAGTTGTGGCCCTTATTCAGAAATCCCTACACGTGGTTCAGTAACGCTGCACACCTTCCTGCCTGGAGGGTCATCATCTGCTCAGTACGTGTTCAAATGGACAGATAATCTCCCGTGTTTACTTAGCGGATAAACAAAAAGGTCCCTCCCCCAAACTGGTTGAACGCTGAACTGAACCGAGCGCCGAGGAAGAGTGTGGTGGTATACCGATGACGTGGAGCACCAGGTCCGTGCGTTCCTGCCTCGACCGACACAACGTGAGTAGACAGGATTTCCCTGAGCGCCCGGTCAGCCCACTGTCTTGTCCGGAGAACCAAACTCATGGGACGGGAAGCTCACCAGTGGAAGAATAAGCAGGGCCGAGGCTAGATCGCAGGATCATCTCATCTCAACCGCCAATCGAGTGATAATAAGTCATTATAGACTAGAGCAGCTTCAGCAGTTGATCACAGACGGCACCTCTTAACATTGATCTATAGGAGTGTAGAGCCCTGGCAGAATCATGATCATATCAATCATGTAAACATGAGGCTCCAATTTACGGCTCTGCATTCTGGTGAAGGGGAAATAAGTTGTGCGCTGTGGGGCACTAAAAGCTGTCACATCAGGGATGAGATGTGGGCCATTTCCAACATTGCGTCCCCCCTCACAAAGGGGCAAGAATCTATTACTTGTTTTAAAAGCACCAGAGATAGAATATCACATTGGCAGTTCGTAAAAACACATGTATGTAAAATGAAGGGCTCAATTGAATCAATTCTGCATTGCAGTATTTACACAGTCAGTCTATTTCCCAGTGGTCACATTAACTCACAGACAGGTCCTGGGTTCTGGATATAAAAACCTACAACTACTACCAGGGTAAAACCCCTCACAGACATACTTCCCATTTTCAGATTTAGAAGTATGTGGACATGGGAGAATTAATGCAAATGTAGACGCTGTGTAAACATGGCGGGTTTGAATGAATCCCAGCCTAAGTGAAGCATTTCTTCCTGCTAATTCAACAACTATCCTGACTGATTTCTAACTTGTAACGTAAATACACTGTAATGTACAATACAGGTATAATTAATGAATACAGGTGAGAATAAAATAAATGCATGGTTAGGAAGTAAACATGGTACAAAATCACTGTGGATGAGTTTTGTTTCCACATTTAGAAAATGTAAGATGAGTAACACAACAATAATGCAAGTATTAACATGGTTTCTACTGCATAATACAATAAAAAGAACAGTCCAACCTCTACTAGAGAAACACACACTTAGACATCTCACTGGAATGTAATGTGCATTAAAATTGGATATATATAATAATATAACAGATAATTATTAGTCCCATTCAAAGAAACACAGTTTTACAGCACAGCTTTACCATAGATATCTCCTGGGAATAGTTCGTCCAAATTACAAAATGACATATTGATTTCCATACCCTGGATGTTATCCAGACGTGGTATAACAGCAATCCATGCTTGCTTAAGTTTTGTTGGCTGTGTTTCCACATTTTAATACTTGTGGAAGAAATGATCTTAATTGTAAAGTGATCTTAATTGTAAAGTTCCACAAAGTCATTGACAGATTATTAGAACGTTATGTTCATTTATTTGATGTGCTAACATGCTAATATTGCTCTTGTGACTTGAATTGGACTTGTGCAACAAATGGTAAGAAAATTACAATTTGGACACAGAGCCAGGGAAACTAAACCAAATCATGTCTAACAGCACATTTTAGTCCATAGAGGGCTTACAGGGTAAGGAAACTAATGTGACTTTTTGCAATTCTGATGAAATATCCTGTTAAACGGTCTTGACTCAATACTCAAGTCTACTGGAGTTTCCATATTACATCTAGAATGGACCAAACACTGGACGCAATTCACTTTCTCTTTTCAGCCAACTAAAAAGGCATGATAGCACTGGCTGCTCTAAATAACCTAGCTCAAATATATTGGACCAATAAATAAATACAATCCAATTCATTACTGCAGTCGAGGGAGGAATCCTTGTTTTAGTCCGGGAGAAAGATGTGCATGCCTTTATATGAGATGTTTTATAAGGGTACAGCATCAAATATCTAATGGAGTAACTGCGTTAAAGATTTCAGCTTGATTTAGGGCAGACATTCCTTGTATTAATTCCCAGGGGTGAATGTTCATGATCCTCATTCCACAAATAACTATTGTTACACATCCTCATGCACCTCCTCTGACAGGAAGGGTCTTGGTAGTATATGGTTAACAGCCATTCTACAGATTTTGCAGTGAGTGCTTGCTGCCTTTGTTTGTCTATAACAGACACATTCAAAGACATTCAAGACTGATTGGAAAAGAAAAAAAAAACACATTTAAAAAAAAAAAACTTCTGATAAAATTTTCTTTATAAAATAACAATTGTGATACATTCGCAAAAACAAAGCATGAAGACAAAACCAAATGTTTTTTTTTTTTTTTTTTTACTGCACTACTGAAAGGCCCTGAAGAGATCCTTCTTCCTTCCTAGGAGTGTGTGAGTGTGTGTGTGTGTGTGTGTGTGTTGGTGTATGAGTGTCTGTTGGTTTGTGTGTGTTTGTGTGTGAAGGGAAGCCACCTGAGAGCAGGACTGTCATGTCAGGGTTGAGGTAGGTCATCAGAGTTCTAATGCCGTAGGCCATGCTGTGACACAGTATAGCTGGACAGAGGGAGGTCACTGAGGGGTCGGTCAGTCCTTTAACCCAGGCCACGGTCACAACACTGGGCAGGCTCTGGTCGGCTCAGCCTCATGGAACCACAACAAGCATGGTCGTGAGAGAACAGGTGGGGGGACGTGGCGAAGATGCTCACAGATCTGACTCTGGATCAGATCATGGTCCATTCGCATCACAAAGACTGTGTGTGTTTGGTCAGTGAGATGACATGCTGAGCACACTGAACTCAGACCTGTGAATGAATACGTCTGGTCCACCAGACGGGAGAAGGGAAGGAGATGGGAGGAGGGAGGGGACCGGAGGAAAGGCCCATACGTGGGATTGGATATTGATGGACAGACTGAATCAGTCTGGGTTATTCCTTTATGACAGCCATGAATTGATTTGATTTGAGTCCTGATTAAAATCACTGAAGAGAGCACAGTCCGGCTGGTTGAAGTGAGTGACAGACAGCCCGAGTCTTAAAATGCGATTAGAACGACACTATTGCCAATTGAAAAGCCAGTTTTCCAGAATTAGGTCTACATTAACATATGTGGTTGTCAATCTCTACAATGACGTTCTGATAAACTTGTGCTTAATCTTCATAATACATCACACACACACACACATATATATATATATGTGTACAGCCACTGTGTACAGCCACTCACTGTCACCCACACAGGCGCAAACATACGCGCGGACACAGACAAGCGCGCACGCACACAAACACACACACACGTACACGCACACACGCGGACGTGCGCACAATTAAATCACTCAATCGATTATAAATACACACATGATGTACTGTATGTCTCATTTGAGGGTGAACGTAACTAAACCTCTCCTGCCAAACAGAATATAGCATATCTCAATTAGCAGTCAAATTGTCCTGAAATTATAAGAAGCAGTGCAGTGCATCACTAAAAGTACATCAACTAAAGCAATGAAGATTCAAATTAAAACACTTGAAAAGTAAAAAAAATAAAATAATAATGGTATACAAACACTATGGAACACAAAAAAATGTCTATAAGGAGAATTCATACAACAATGTAATTTGCCAACTTGCATGAGGTACTGAC
The DNA here is from genome assembly GCA_016801175.1 of Esox masquinongy. Lineage (NCBI taxonomy): Eukaryota > Metazoa > Chordata > Actinopteri > Esociformes > Esocidae > Esox > Esox masquinongy. The sequence goes on along the minus strand of JACXGI010014062.1, from coordinate 11,889 downwards.
ATATCCACGAACAGTAATTCATTAACGAAGGGAAGCCAGGATCTCTCACGACAGAAGTACACGTTTCATTATGAAAGAAAGAATGACAAACGACAACAACAACAAGGACATTGTTATCTTGAGGTAGAACATTGACTTCAGCGTTTGGAAGTGCTTTACGTCAGGGATATTGTTTTCCCATTTCACTTCGACAAGCAGGAGAGCTGCGGTTCTTGACATCTGAGGTAGCGTGGCACCTGTTTTCGTGTTTTTGTAACCGATTCCTCTACATGTAAAAGTAACTGAACACAAAGGGAAGACACATATCCAAAAGGCTTCCCACAACACATTCATTCCGGCTGAGGTAGGTTTTTGTCAAATCCTATGGTTCACATAGCCAAGTCTAGAGCCTGTATGAAGGCCCACAACTAAAAAAACCATTAATATCACTGAAAAAAAGTCCTGAGACAGAGAATATATGAAATCACTGAAGAAGGCCTTGGTCTTCATTGGATGCGTTTGTGGAATCATTGGTAGGCTGAGAGTAGGCAGCAGGAGTTTGTCTTTGACATCAAAAGAAAAAGTAGAAATAAGACCAATAACTTATAACCACTTTGTGAGATTAAACTCTGAGATAAATGATGAATGTATAACAAAGACATTCTGAGCATAAATTCTGTGCTGCCTGCATCCAGAAAAGGAAGTAAATAATAAGAGAACACTTTATTCATCTGCCAAAGCTAAAACATAGCCGTCCATCACAAAAGCGCACCAAAATCCAGGTTAGATACACCCCCAATAACTTGTCCAAGACCACTAGAACGTTTTCCAGACGCTACGTATTTGACTGATTAATAATAAAAATATTTGCGCTAAGGGGAACTAATTTGAAAGGAAATCCTTCAGTGGACCTGAGTGAGAGAAGAGTCAGAAGTGACACTGTAACTGTGTCTCAGACTTGGCCTTCTATCAGCCTTGGTCCTGCTGGGTGACCCAGGCCACGCCCCTGACGCTGGCCCCCCCGGCCCTCTGCTGGAGGCTCCTGGAACTGCGTCACTCTGTCCCCCTCCATGACAAGGCTGAAGTCTTCCAGCGGCAGCGTGGACAACTGGGTCTCATTCAGAGGACTGGACAACAGGGAGCTCTCCAACTGAACACAAACATATATGGAAATGTAACATAGATAATGTAAATAAAGACTATTACATCCTTACTGATTCATTAAAATGGAACTTGAATAACTGCGTTATTCAAACATTACAGATTGTACAATAGAAATGTTAAGATAATTTCCCATTGAACCTGTGTGGCCATCATGATTACAGTCATTGCTAATGTAACGACAGGGACTTTAGATTTCATCACAGATTTCTGTTTAAGCACCCTCTGTGGTCTGACATCTACTGACCATGCGTGAGCTGTCCGCTCCATTTCCACAGTGGGACGGGCCTGAGAAGAGTCTTTCCAGCTCGTTGCTGTCCCCCGTGATTTTCCCAGCTGCACTGCCATTCTCCTCTGAGCCCGTCCTGCCCAGCCCGTTTAGAGCCAGGGCTGCCTGGGAGGAAGACTCCAGGGTAACGCCGCGGCTGGCCTGGGGGGTGGCCCGCACTGTCTTACATATCATCAGCCTGGGGGAGCACAAAACGCACAGTCCCCAAGTCAGGTTAACACACACACCTGGGGGGTGGCCCGCACTGTCTCACATATCATCAGCCTGGGTGAGCACAAAACGCACAGCCCCCAAGTCAGGTTAACACACACACACACACCTGGGGGGTGGCCCGCACTGTCTTACATATCATCAGCCTGGGGGAGCACAAAAAACGCACAGTCCCCAAGTCAGGTTAACACACACCTGGGGGGTGGCCCGCACTGTCTCACACATCATCAGCCTAGGGGAGCACAAAACGCCCAGCCCCCAAGTCAGGTTAACACACACACACACACACCTGGGGGGTGGCCCGCACTGTCTTACATATTGTCAGCCTGGGGGAGCACAAAACGTACAGCCCCCAAGTCAGGTTAACACACACACACACCTGGGGGGTGGCCCGCACTGTCTTACATATCATCAGCCTGGGGAGCACAAAACGCACAGCCCCCAAGTCAGGTTAACACACACACACTTATCCATACGACCCCCCCAACACACACATGCAGACCCTGTGTCATATCAACCTGCATGCATAACCACAAACACACAGACACACACACATTTTACTATCAAGGTGAGGACCGACAATTTAGTACCTTTTAAAAAATAAAAACCCTAAACATTACCTCTATACCTAAACTTAATCTAACCCTAACTCCGAAACCTGAGATGGTAAAACAGGAAACCACACACACACACACACACACACACACACACACACACACACACACACACACACACACACACACACACACACACACACAGTCACTTTGTGGCTGTGCAGCTTACCTGCCCCTGTAGCTGAACATGAGGAAGAGCACACAGAAGACGATGCAGGTGACTCCAATGTGGATGCCGATGATGATACCTGTCGTAGACGTCTTGCTCTGCTCGTCCTTCACACAGTCACAGGGGGTGTTCAGCACTGTGGACGGACGGACACGCACAAGCACACACATGCCAGTGAGGATGAGAGCTGCCATTCAGTCACACACACACGAAGAAACAGCACAATCTAATCCAGCGCCGCCTGCCAGACAACCAATGTTAGGGCATCCTGTATGAGGCCTCTTCAACATTGACAGTGTGTGTGAGAGCGTGTGTAGAGTGTGTGTTGATGTGGCAGCAGTCAATCACCTGATTTCTCTACAGCCTCTTTCAGTGAGACGAAGCGCATGGTTGCGTTGCCATCTCCGTGTTGGTTGAAGGCCAGAACCTTTACCTCATATACAAGGGTTGGATCTGAGCAGAGGGGGAAGAGAGACATAGACAGAGAGAGAAAGACAGGTCAGTTGATAGGAAGAGGTATGTGCACCATATAGACTTTGAATGTACTATTATAAGACATCACTTTAAACACTGACTGTGTAACAATCTCTTCAACAAACCTCTATTGAGCATCCTAAACCCAAAACCCAGCCCCTAGAACTAGATTATGTCTCAGTCTCACCCAACCCCAGCCCCTAGAACTAGATTATGTCCCAGTCTCACCCAACCCCAGCCCCTAGAACTAGATTATGTCCCAGTCTCACCCAACCCCAGCCCCTAGAACTAGATTATGTCCCAGTCTCACCCAACCCCAGCCCCTAGAACTAGATTATGTCCCCCTGTCTCACCCAACCCCAGCCCCTAGAACTAGATTATGTCCCCCTGTCTCACCCAACCCCAGCCCCTAGAACCAGATTATGTCCCCCTGTCTCACCCAGCTGGGTGATGTTGTACTGGGTGACGTTGCGGTGGAAGGTGAGTGGTCCGATGAAGAGGGGGGCGTGGACCCTCCTGTAGTAGAGCCTGAAGCCCTGGTTTTGACCCATCTTAGAGGACGGTTCCCACACAACTTGCACCACACTGCTGTTCACCAGCTTAGTGAACAGGGACGGGGGGGCTGGCACTGAAACACACACACACAATACTGTGTCAGGAATCAATCCACATCAAAAACACACATGAGCCAAACAACATTACATCTTCCACTATTCCAGACCAGACGGTTATGTCCACCACAGACCTGCCTTGTGTCATCCACAGTACTGTCTACAAAACACCTTCTGGTACCTTCCCAGAATATCAATCTGCTACTGCAAGTGTTACTGCAAGACTCCTGTTGGGTTTTACAGAACCGTTACAATATACAACTCAGAAAAACTGTTTAGGTCCAAGTACTTACCATCAACTTAGATCTTAGCAGTGAGCATGTAAGCGTTTATGTGTGTGTGTGTGTGTATGTAAGACTGTGTGTGTAAGCTTCCCTGTTCCGCCTGCATTGTGCACCTGTGTTCCTGCAAGTGTGTGTGTGTGCGCACGTGTGCGTGCGTATGTGCGTGTGTGCGCGCATGCGTTCGTGTGTGTGTGTGTGTGTGCGTGCGTGCGTGCGTGCATGTGCGCGCGCACGTGTCTGCGAACAAATGTGAGCCCCAGGCTGACCTTCCCCCAGTGTGCTCTCGGTGGTGCTCTCTGAGGGCTTGCTGGCTCCACGGGAGGTGTAGGCCTTCACATAGAAGGTGTAGCTGGTGGAGGGCTCCAGGTCACCTACTGCCTGCAGAAGAGTCACTTTACTGACTGCCTCCTGGTACTCCATCTCAATTGGGTCTGAGGGAGGGAGATGGGGGGGGGGGAAGAGGGAGGTGTGATGAGAATGGAGAGGAAATATGATCCGGGACGCAATGAAAATAATCGGTTTCTGAAATCATTTTTTACGGTTATTGCAACTGTTTAATGTGACTGTTTTCACTGTCAGGAATGTTACGGATGAGAGTCGAATGTGACAGGGCAACATAGTTGGGAGAATCTTTGGGTGGTTCTGGAGGGGGGCTTGTTCAATTGGAAAGTAAGGGGGGTTTTGGGGTCAGAGTACCTCACCGACAACAACTAACTAGGTACCTGGAGGCCCCAGCCTGTCACTGGGAGGTAATTAAAGCAGGGCCTGTTGTCTGGTCCCTCAGGCTTTTAATTAGACATCTAATAGCACTACAGAGGCCGGAGCAGCAGCTGGGACTGGGAGACCAGTCCCAATGCAATGCGCACCCGCACACACACGCGCACACGCACAGACACACACGCACACACGCACACACGCACACACACACACACACACACACATCATTTTTTCATGAGATTTTCCAGAACCTCTACCTTACACCTAATCTAACCCTAAACTCAATAACCTAATTTTTATGCCTAAACCCAACCTTAATTCCTAACATTAAGCCTAAGCCTAAATCTCTCCCATAAGCCTGAAAAAGCAAGTTGGGACAATGTTTCCCGTTTTCATGTGCTATCGATACATTTTGGTCAATATATAACCTTTACCCTAACCTTGACCAAATCATAACCTGAATAACCTAACCTGAATTTAACCTAACTGTAAGTAATAAACCTTACAAATAACATAAAAAATTTACCCCAACCCTAACCCTTTAAGACAAATTCGAACCCTAAATTTAACCCAAAGGCCAATTTTTTCAGTTATTCATGATTTTCCTTGTATACACACAGCTACCCACACACGCAACAAAACTGTGGACATTGCCACACTAGCAGACCTCACCATCCCCAGCAAATAAACATTAACATGCCACCATAAAATGTGTTCTCATTCAATTATCAATTAAAAGCCAGTTTTATGGCTCCTCCGGAGGAAGGAGGGGTTGGCTGTGATCATCCCTCCTGACGTGACTGGAGAAACAGGTGTCCTGTTACCACATGTGCTCCTCCTCTCCCCAGCTGTCTGTCTCCTGCTCTCTCCTCCTCTCCCCAGCTGCCTGTCTCCTGCTCTCTCCTCCTCTCCCCAGCTGTCTGTCTCCTGCTCTCTCCTCCTCTCCCCAGGTGTCTGTCTCCTGCTCTCTTCTCCTCTCCCTGACTGACTGTCTCCTGCTCTCTTCTCCAAAATGCCTTTCTGTCCCCTCCTCTCTCCTCATCACCCTGGTTGTCTGTCTCTAGCTCTCCTCTCCCTCTTCTTGCTCTGTCATTCGCTACATACATTCGTTGTATGTAAAATTAATGGGTGTCATACAAAAACAAAGTAAAAATGCCGCTTTATCCACATAGACTAAGACTCCACACTAGTGGTTTGGGCAGCCAGCCATGCAACCAGACTCCACACTAGTGGTTTGGGCAGCCAGCCACGCAACCAGACTCCAGGCTAACTCATCAGTTAATCTGGATCAGAGAAGCATGGAATGTTTCGCAAGGATCTTTGAAATTGTGCAGTAACCTGTAACCACTAACCTGTGGTCCTGCGGATATGGAGCACATAGCCGATGATCTCCTGATTGTTCTGGGCTGGCTCCTTCCAGGAGACCTGGATGGAGGTGGGTGAGAGGGCCTCAGCCCGCACCAGACTGGGCATCCCTGGAAGCCCGTCTGCCCAGAGCACAGTCAGACGGGCGCTGGCCTGTGTAGAGCCGGCACTGTTCTCAGCGATGCACTGGTAGATAGCCTCGTCCTCCTGACTGATGCCATAGATGGTCAGTGTGCTGGTGGAAGAACAGGACAAAAAGTATGAACAATTATTCAGTCCATACCGCACGTTGTTCTGGAGAAGTGCATCTGCTCCATGAACAGCACATGCAAATGCAAGTGTAAGACGGGAGGAGGAGGGACAAAGAAGATAAAAAATTGAGGAAAAAGAGGAAGAGGAAATGTAAATATAGGAAAGACATTAGTCTCTAGTTTAAAGCAAGGACAAGAATATTATTGGGTAGCACAGAGAGAGACAACAGTTCTCCCAGAGATGATTATTGATTTAGAAGAGGACTATATTGTGTAGGCATTTTAAGAGAAAAACAATGGCTGCAGAATCTGACAAGGGCTGTGTTTAAAACTCCCACAGGATGTTGACAGGCAAACAATGGAATATTAATCCTTGTGTAGAATCTGAATGAAATACTTTTTCCATATGCCAGTAGTAGGACATTTATATCACTGTCACTAAAAGACAGTCAAACTGTTCCTATAAACAGTCATACATACATTCACTATAAACCGACATACATATTGTCACTATAAACAGACATTCATACGGTCACTATAAACAGACATTCATACTGTCACTATAAACAGACATTCATACTTTTACTATAAACAGACATGCATACTGTCACTACAAAAAGACATACATCTTGTCACTATAAACAGACATAAGTGCTGTCACAATAAACAGACATTGATCCTGTGACTATTAACAGACATACATCTAGTCATAAACAGACACATTAATTCTGTCTGTCATTATAAACAGACACATTCATCCTGTCACATAAACAGACACATTCATCCTGTCACTATAAACAGACACATTCATCCTGTCACTGTAAACAGACACATTCATCCTGTTACTGTAAACAGACACATTCATCCTGTCACTATAAACAGACACATTCATCCTGTCACTGTAAACATACACATTCATCCTGTCACTGTAAACAGACACATTCATCCTGTTACTATAAACAGACATATTCATTCTGTCACTATAAACATACACATTCATCCTGTCACTGTAAACAGACACATTCATCCTGTCACTGTAAACAGACACATTCATCCTGTAACTGTAAACAGACATTCATACTGTCACTATAAACAGACATTCATACTTTTACTATAAACAGACATGCATACTGTCACTACAAAAAGACATACATCTTGTCACTATAAACAGACATAAGTGCTGTCACAATAAACAGACATCGATCCTGTGACTATTAACAGACATACATCTAGTCATAAACAGACACATTCATTCTGTCTGTCATTATAAACAGACACATTCATCCTGTCACATAAACAGACACATTCATCCTGTCACTATAAACAGACACATTCATCCTGTCACTGTAAACAGACACATTCATCCTGTTACTGTAAACAGACAAATTCATCCTGTCACTATAAACAGACACATTCATCCTGTCACTGTAAACATACACATTCATCCTGTCACTGTAAACAGACACATTCATCCTGTCACTGTAAACATACACATTCATCCTGTGACTATAAACACACATTCATCCTGTCATTATAAACAGACACATTCATCCTGTCATTATAAACAGACACATTCATCCTGTCACTATAAACAAACATACATATTGTTACTATAAACAGACACATACATCTTGTCAATATAAACAGACACATTCATCCTGTCACTGTAAACAGACAAATTCATCCTGTCACTGTAAAAAGACACATTCATCCTGTCACTATAAACAGACACATTCATCCTGTAACTGTAAACAGACACATTCATCTTGTCACTATAAACACACACATTCATCCTGTCACTATAAACATACACATTCATCCTGTCACTATAAACAAACATACATATTGTCACTATAAACAGACACATACATCTTGTCACTATAAACAGACACATTCATCCTGTCACTGTAAACAGACACATTCATCCTGTTACTACAAACAGACACACACCTTGCCACTATAAACAGACACATTCATCCTGTCACTGTAAACAGACACATTCATTCTGTCACTGTAAACAGACACATTCATCCTGTCACTATAAACAAACACATTCATCCTGTCACTGTAAACAGACACATTCATCCTGTTACTATAAACAGACATACGTGCTGTCACAATAAACAGACATCGATCCTGTCACTATTAACAGACATACATCTAGTCATAAACAGACACATTCATTCTGTCTGTCATTATAAACAGACACATTCATTCTGTCTGTCATTATAAACAGACACATTCATCCTGTCACTATAAACAGACACATTCATCCTGTCACTGTAAACAGACACATTCATCCTGTCACTATAAACAAACATACATCTTGTCACTATAAACAGACACATATATCTTGTCACTATAAACAGACACATTCATGCTGTCACTGTAAACAGACACATTTATCCTGTCACTATAAACAGACACATTTATCCTGTCACTATTAACTGACACATCCATCCTGTCACTATAAACTGACACATCCATCCTGTCACTACAAAATTAGCCTCCTGGGTGTGGCATGTGTCATTAAATGGATAACAAACAGAACCAACTAAACAGAACCAAGATCAATGAGTGTGTTTTTGGATGTGAATGGTGCCTTGGACTCAGGTGTCCTGAACAACCTTTTGGGTTGTTACAATGGCAGAATATTTCTTGGTCAGTAAGGTCCCTGAAAAAAACCTCTGACAAGGTTATTGAGGAATTTTCTGAAAGGGGCTCAATATTTTAGTAAAATCTCCTGTATTGCTCATTTGTGTTATCTTCAATAAAATATATTTTAAAGGAAAAGGGTCTCAAGGGAACCCCTTTGTAAACATTCAAACAATAATCTTGTGATGGGAGGGTTTTCATTTCAAACCTTTTTGGAGACATGAGTTTTAGATAATTATTTATACCTACAATGTCTACCTATATTTGGGAGTAAATGTAACTCCAACTAATGCTGAACACTGCAAATAGTTATGATCCTTAAAAATGTTTGCATGTTCTACCTGGAACCAAAAAGGGTTCTTGGATTTCTCTGTCTGAAGGAAAACCCTTATTTCGGTTCCTAGTAAAACCCCTTTGGTTCTTGGTTACACCCATGTTCTTTCTGAAATCCAAAAAAGTGAATCAAAAAATGTAATCTCCATGGAGCATTTGCCCTCATGGTTGGCCGAAGAACCAACTTAGGTTCTAGAGTTAAAACACCCTTTTTTGGATAGCACATGATGAGTAGACAGAGAATACACACAGAACACACAGAGACCACAGAAGAGCATTTCTCTCCAACTGTCTCTCTGTGTCTTCTCCTATCCCTCCTCCTCTCTTCGTCTTCCTCTCCCATCAGCATCAATGAAACCCTGCCATCTGTCCACATACCTAGCCCCCCTGGGGGAACATACCTCACTCTGCTGTTTTCTCTTTTTCTTTCTCCTACTTCCTCCCCTCCACCTCCCTTCCAATCTCTCCTTCCTCTGTCTGTTAGTGCTGGAGGAAGACTTGGTGTGTGTGTGTGTGTGTGTGTGTGTGTGTGTGTAAAATGGGGTGACGCCGGTATGTGTTTGTGTGTGTTGTGGGGGGTGGGGGTGGTGGTGGAATAAGGAGGGGTATTATAAAAGCTGAATACATAATCAGCTACTTTTTTCCTTTAAATCCCGAGGGGATGAGAAAATAAAACATTTAACATAGAGGTGCGGAATATGGAGATGAACCCCGCAAGCATCTTGCATTTCTTCATGGTATTTTTAACGCGATTTGTGTTACAAAAAAGGAAACACTTCAAGTGTGATACAGTGGCACTGTAACAAATGGGAAAATAGATAGACAGGCTGACAGCTAGTGTGAGAAGTGCCTTTTTGAAAAGCGCATGGAGCTATAGTACTACAAGCTAATGTATTCAGTGCTGCTGTTCTGTTCTGACTGCAAAGATAGAGCTTGCTCCAAGGTGGGAGTTATAAGATCAGTCACTGTTTGAAAATAGGAAAATTCATTTTTTTAGGCCTTTTATTCTATCCATTTGTCACATCCTGCCTGCTGAATAGGTGTGCTATTTTCCAGACAGTAACTTCAATCTCTTTCTTCTCTCCCACTGTATCCCTGGGTTTCTGATTCCAGATGACTGAAATGAGTCTGCAGCTGTTTCAATGGGCAGCAGGTGTCCACACACACAGATGGGTAACATCAGTCCTCACCACCTATCTGGACATTCATTGCAATACGGTAGAAAATATCCAGGAGTGAAAGGCCTGCGCTGACCTAAAGTCACTACTTTTGGTTGATGCTGTACTGTGGAAACCAGGGTGTGTTCTGTTGGGCTTCCCAAATCAACAAACAAAATTGTTGCCAATGACAGACAAGGAATTCAAGAACACAGAATAAAGACAAGGGCATAGAGTTTTTACGACAAAGAATTCGAAAGAGGTTATATGAGGAGGGGTGAGGTTCTGCCAAGAACGAGTGATGGGTAAAATTAGTTATTATTAATAGATTGTATACTAAATATAAAGCTATTCCAAACTGATCGTAACTTTTGCAGTAAAAACGGAAAGAGCAATTGCTCAGAAGAAATTAGTTTGTCTGCCAACAATTAAAAATCACATGTATATATCTCCAAAGGATCAGTACAAACCTAAAAATGCTTCACTTACGGTCAAGAGGACCGACAACAACCCTGTATAACATTAAATGCTGCTGGGAATTGATTTGATGTTGCAGTACCATGGCATTGCATTTATTAGCAGATATGCAGTACTGTGCAAAAGTCTTAGGCACCAAAAAGTCGAATTAAAGTGATTTATTTGGGTAGTTAGGGTTTATTTTTTTATGAATAAAAACCAAAACCTTAATAAATGGCTTTAGTTCAACTTCCAGCTGCCTAAGGCTTTTACACAGTACTGTACCAAACAACAATTCATATATCAATCCACACCTTTCAATTTAGACTATTAAATACAATTCTTGCTGTGAAAAGATTGCTAAACCTTTGGGGTACTGAGCAGTCGTACATACAGTGGATATAAAAAGTCTTCACACCCCTGTTAAAATGCCAGGTTCTTGTGATGCAAAAGAATGAGACAAAGATAAATCATGTCAGAACTTTTTCCACCTTTAATGTGACCTATAACGTGAACAATTCAATTGAAAAACAAACTGAAATCTTCGAGGGGGAAAAATAAAAAATAAAAAACTCACAATAACCTGGTTGCATAAGTGTGCACACCCTTAAACTAATACTTTGTTGAAGCACCTTTTGAATTTATTACAGCACTCAGTCTTTTTGGGTAGGAGTCTATTAGCATGGCACATCTTAACGTGGCAATATTTGCCCACTCTTCTTTGCAAAAGCGCTTCAAATCTGTCAGATTGCGAGGACATCTCCTGTGCACAGCCCTCTTCAGATCCCCCCACAGATGTTCAATTGGATTCAGGTCTGGGCTCTGGCTGGGCCATTCCAAAATGTTAATCTGCTTCTGGTGAAGCCATGCTTTTGTGGATTTGGATGTGTGCTTTGGGTTGTTGTTGTGCTGAAAGGTGAACTTCCTCTTCATCTTCAGCTTTCTAACGGACACCTGAAGGTTTTGTGCCAAAATTGCCTGGTATTTGGAACTGTTCATAATTCCTTCCACCCTGTCTAAGGCCCTGGTTCCAGTTGAAGAAAAACAGCCCCAAAGCATGATGCTGCCACCACCATGCTTCACTGTGGGTATGGTGTTCTTTGGGTGATGTGCAGTGTTGTTTTTGCGCCAAACATACCTTATGGAATTATGGCCAAAAAGTTC
>JACXGI010014061.1:0-19684 GCA_016801175.1 Esox masquinongy | reverse complement strand
TAGTGAGAACAATAATGGGCCCAGAACCGAGCCTTGAGGAACACCAAAACATACCTTTGATTTGTCAGAGGATATGCCATCCACACATACAAACTGATATCTTTCAGATAAATAAGATTTAAACCAGGCTAGAACATGTCCACGTAGCCCAATATGGGTTTCCAGTCTCTCTAAGAGAAGGGAGTGATCAATAGTGTCATAAGCAGCACTAAGATCAAGAAGCAACAGGACGGATGCGGAACCTTTGTCTGAGGCCATTAGAAGGTCATTTGTTACCTTCACGAGTGCAGTCTCGGTACTATGATGGGGTCTGAAACCGGACTGGAGCATTTCATAAATGTTATTTGTCTTCAGGAAGGCATTCAGTTGTTGGGAAACACATTTTTCTAGGATCTTTGAGAGGAACGGGAGGTTCGATATTGGCCTATAATTGTTTAATATGTCAGGATCCAGATTAGATTTTTAGAAGTAGGAATGAAAGCTGGTATAATTCGGCCGAGGTGAAGTGTGTGACCTCGTCAAGGGGTTTGTGTGTCAGGTTTATAGCAGGTCTAGAGGCCTGTTTAGTTTCATATTAACTTGTGTGTGTGCCCATTGTGGGCTTTTATGCTTAAATAAAATAGGAGGAGAATCATGTGACATGTCCATCATAAAGCGAAGGTAGCCCTCCATTTCCTCACTAAACACTGTTTACCTAGCAAGGAAAAACAACAGGTAGTTTACTGAAACAGATCTGTAACATACAGCATAGTGTAGTGTAACAGAGTAGGCTGGCTAAATGACTTTGGCAACTGAAATGAATGTCACTAATATAATGTCAAACTAATCCCTCAGTGAGAGAATCTTTCAAGAATCTCTGTAGGCCAGAAGCTTGACTCATTTGTCTTGTCTGATAACTGTGCGTAGGAGGAGAACTCACAACAGTCGTAGTTGAAGCCTGAAAAACTGCACAATCATCAACATTTCAACCCCATCAACATCCTAACCATATTTCAACCCCATCACAACTCCATTACATCTCAACTATACATCAATCCAATCACAACTTCCAACCATATCTCCAACACCAACACGATGCCATCACAACATTTAAATCAGAGATGGCAAAGATACATCAAAATGTATTTTAAAAAAAGATACCAAATACCTTTTATTTTTAAGTGTATCAAAATAAACTACAAAATACAGCAGCCACACCATGTATCAACATAAAATACTGTATTTTTGTATTTTAAAAATACTAAAATACTTTTACAAGGGAGCATGAAGTCACTTTGCAAGCCTCTTTGATCTATCCCTTCACCAGTACACTGACTCAGTTGATTAAGTAGACAATGTTTGATAGGAACAGTTTTCTCTGCCTAACAAGTCATGCAATAAATGTGACATATGCAACCAGTTAACAGATCAAATATTAATATCCATGTGATCACCAAGATGAAGGTTAGTTTTAAAGTAACGAACAATTTAATGTTTAACTAACAGTTCGCGACTGACTCATAATTGTATCCTAATTTAGTTACTTGGTGTTTGCTAATGAAGGGCTTACTTTGCATCAGCAACACTGACTCAATGACAAACAAGTCATTTTATAAGAAGACAACTGATGTCACCTTTATTCATAGCAACTAGTTTCCAAGTAATTATTTGATTGTTAATCATAAATATAACAATAAATTATGTGTCAGGCAGTCATTCAGGCAATGGTACGCAAAATCATGATCCTACTAAGCAGCTACTTCAATTAGGGTCCAATCATTTAGCAATCATTTATTTATTTATCAATCATTGGACACCTATTTGGAAGTTGAAAACACACATTTTAGCACTTTATCAACAATTATTAAATGATTAATGTTTTGATTGTAAATGTAGCCAAAAACATAATCAGAAAGTGGTAACAGAACTTGTCAAGGAGTATTAAGCCAACTCCAACCACTGAATCTACTGAGAGCCTCAGAACATAGGTATAGAGGACACATACACGTTAATAGTGTATTAAGAATATTTACTTAAACTCCAATAGAGAACACCACTATAGAGAATATTATAGACCAGGTATTCCAAAGCAGTTCAAAAGTTCTACCAAAAACAGTCAAACTTATGTGTTCAAAAGTTCAAAAGTTCTACCAAAAACAATCAAACTTATGTGTGAGTGTGGGTGAGAGAGTAAGCATGTGATTGAGTGAATGTGTGGGTGTGTGTGAGTGAGGGAGTGTATTATAATGTAATGTTGTACAACACTGAAATGCTTTATTATACTTTTTTCGTGCTCAACTGATGAAAACTTAACATAGGCTGAAAGTAGCAAGCTAACGTTAACTGTGATGGCTGCCACTCGGGTCAAATAGTTAGCTAGAACATTATGTAAATTGGTAAAAAAATAGTAGCCTAGGCTACTAAAATGAACACCAAAACTTAACATGAACTGTTAAAAATTGTAGCAATTTATGCTAGAAATCGATGAAAAGCTGGCAACCTACACGTTTCTCACCTTGACCTTCTTCTTTGGGTATGGATCAATTTTCTGTTCTGATCTCAACAAGTCTGGGCAAATTACTGAGTAGGCACCAAACAGAGGGAGCATTTTTAATTTTTTTTTTAATTTCAAATGACAAAATACTATTTTGTATTTCAAATATGTATTTTAAATATATGTGTCATGAATACTGCCCATCCTTGAGGCTATACTACGGAGCAGGATTTGGGGTTAGCGAGCTAACCGGTTGACCTGGCTTGTCAGTGTCATGATGGTGGTTCACTTGTTTCCGGGTTACATCGTCATGGTAACTTACGCTGCACACCTAACCTGCGCTGGAGCCACCTAAAAATGGTGTAACAGAGCAATGTTACACCATTGTGTAACAGAGCTATGCTTGAAGTGCAGCAGCATGTAAAGTGTTAAGATACAACTATATATGTTAAGTATCAAAGCGTTGTGATGGGGTTGAGATTTGGTTGAATCTCACATAGACATTTATCAGAAACAGTTATATGCTATTAGTTAAAGAAGCCCTTCCACGATTAGCCAACGATATTCAATGAACTTTGACACAGACAAAGTTGAGCCCACTGCAGCAAATGGCTTTCATGACTACAGGGAAATTGAGAGCATGAGAACAGTTCCTAATGTTATCTAGCGTGCTGCTGTCTGTCTGCCTGGTCGTCACAGTGCTGTCATATCTTATTGGGTTTGCCTCAAGGGTGAAGTTATACTTGGAAATCCTGTGCTTTGCACATCATCCTTAACAATAACCTGCAAAATAAAACCCAATAACAATAGATACATGTTTATAGTCTGGCTGTAGGGCCAGGTGGCTGGAATTCCCTTAATAAACAACCAGCACAGTCGTAACCTGTGAAGAAATACAAAGTATATATATTTTTTACATTCAACAGAAATCTGTCAACATGCCCTTAATCCTAAATACTCTGGATAACCTGCAAAATGACTGAAGTGTAATTGTTACAGTAAATTATCCTGTTTTTTGGAAAGGTTAATGTAAATGATAATACCATGAATGGTAATATAGATCAGGGGTCGACAACCATTTTCATGCAGAGTGCCAATTTACTTTTTGCCCTACCATTTCTACTGACCTGCATGCTAGTTGTAAATGTCATATGTTCATGCCTAACTGCCTGTCTGGCTAAACCAAACAGAGGAGCTTTCAACTGATTTCCGTGAAGCTTCACTCCAATATTTGTAGGCCTGCCTGCCTCTGGAAGGCTCATGAGTTACCTGAGAGATGCTCAATCCAACATAAACTTTTACAGTTTTTTTTCAATCGTTTTGGCTCATTTCTCGAATGAGAATAATTATTTTCAAAATAATAAGTTCAAATCTCTGAACAATTACTTTCTTGCTCACACCAAATTAGAATTTCTCATTCATTTAAGCAAATTGCACGTGTTTTGGCACATGTGGGCAAAAGAGTACAGTTGTCTATAGTAGGCACAATATCTACATGCACATGGCTTGCTGATCAAAATTGATGAGATCATTCACAGTAAAACTCTCATACTTTTCACAACTTCTAAACTTTCTTTCATCATTTCAGCCATCACATGCAAAATTATCCATTCAATTATCAAGATCTGTCAGACATACATGTACATTCCATAAATATCCATGACATGAAATGTTTGTGATACCTGCTATATTTGCAAATTACTTGCTTACTCCCATGGCAACGGGGCGCGAGAGAGTATCAGCTCTCATTTCCTGTCTCTCCAGCCGGGCCTTGGAATGGGCAAATTCCGTTTGGCGAGGCAATGACTCCCTCGTCGAGGACTATGAGGCGTTCACCCACCTGTTCTCGTCGGTGTTCGACCATCTACCGGAGGGCAGAGACGCGGGCGAACGCCTGTTCCACCTCCGGCAGGGCACCCAGATGGCGAGGGAATACGCCCTGGAGTTCCGCACCCTGGACGCGGGGTCGGAATGGAACGAACGTGCGCTCATAGACCACTTCCGGTGCAGCCTGCGGGAGGATGTCCAGCGGGAGCAGGCGTGCCGTGACACCACGCTTGGTTTCGACCAGCTGGTGGACATGGCCATCCGGCTGGACAGCCTCCTGCAGGCGAGAGGGCACACCGGGAGTGCCGCGCTCGTTCCGTCCCCCCCACCGGTCGGGGTTGTACCCATGGAAGTGGGCGGTACGGGAGTCCGGGAGACTGAGAGGGGACCTGGGAGGCGTCGGGAGTAATGCACCTTCTGTGGCTGAAGGGGGCATTATGCGACGTATTGCCACCTGCGCCTCTCGGGTCCGGGCAGCGGCAGCGCAGGCACTCACGCACAATCCCAGGTACAGCCCTCAGCCCCTCTGTCTACCTTGCAATTGCACGTCACTATAGTCTTCCCTGGGTTTCCCAGCTCCAACCCACTTAAGGCCCTCATAGACTCGGGGGCAGCGGGGAATTTCATAGACGAGACCCTGGCACATGCATTACGCATACCCCTCACCACGCTTAAGCAACCTCTGCCCGTCTGCTCTTTGGACGGTGGACCGCTGGGGTCCGGGTTAGTGCGTCAGGCCACCGTCCCGATTGCCATGACCACCCAACACGCACCACAGAGCAGATCTCCCTTTATGTCATGTCCATTCCCTCTAGGCACGTAGTGTTAGGGCTTCCTTGGTTGTCCCTGCATAACCCTTCTGTGTCTTGGTGCCACAGGTCCATTGAGGGGTGGTCGCGTGAGTGTCTGGGAAGGTGTGTTCCGGTTTCGCTGAGTGCCACCACGGTGGAAAGTCCAGAGAGTACCTCCGACACTCCTATCCCTATTGAGTATTCGGACCTGTCACATGCCTTTTCCAAATCTAAGGCCTTGAAATTGCCACCCCATAGGCCATGGGATTGTGCCACAGACCTCCTACCGGGTTGCATGCTGCCCAGGGGTCATGTGTATCTCCTGTCGCATGCGGAGACCGAGGCTATGGAAACGTATGAGTTCCTGCGACAGGGGTACATACGCCCCTCCGTTTCACCTAACCTCCTCGAGTTTCTTTTTCGTGAAGAAAAAGGACGGTGGTCTGCGCCCAAGCATAGATTACCGTGCCCTCAACAAGATCACCGTCCGCTAAACCTATCCCCTCCCTCTCATTGCCACGGTGGTGGAGTCTATGCATGGCGCGCGCTTCTTCACGAAACTGGATCTCAGGAGCGCCTAAAATCTTGTGCGTAACGGAGAGGGAGACGAGCATAAAACGGCGTTTAGCACAACAACTGGCCACTACGAGTACCTGGTCATGCCGTATGGTCTTATGAATGCTCCATCGGTCTTCCAAGCCTTTGTTAACGAGACCTTCAGGGACATGATCGGTCGCGGTGTTGTAGTGTACATCGATGACATCTTGGTGTACACGGCCACGCGCGATCAACATATCACTCTGGTCCGTTGAGTGCTTGAACGGCTGTTGAATCATGACTTATACGTCAAAGCTGAAGTGTCTTTTCTTCCAGCAGTCCATTTCCTTTCTGGGATACCACGTTTCTGCACCTAAAAGGGGGGCCGTCCAGGCTTTGTTGGACACCTGAGGTGGACAGGGCGTTCACCTCACTGAAAGCCCTGTTCTCCTCAGCGCCTGTATTGGCGCACCCTGACCCGTCGTTGCCGTTCGTGGTGGAAGTGGATGTGTCCGAGAACAGGGTGGGGGCGGTCCTGTCACAACGGTCTGCCACGCCGGCCAAGCTCCGCCCCTGCACGTTCATTTCGAGAAAACTGACACCTGCCGTACGCAACTACGACGTCGGTGATCGCGAGCTGTTGGCCGTCGTCAAGGCCCTTATGGCATGGAGGCAGTGGCTCGAGGGGGCTAAATGCCCTTTTCTCCGTTGGACTGACCACCGTAACCTGGAGTACATCCGGGCAGCGAGGAGACTGAACCCTCGCCAGGCGAGGTTGTCCCTGTTCCTTGCCAGGTTCTCCTTCACCCTGTCGTACGTTCCGGGCAGTAAGAACGTGAAGGCCAATGCGATGACACGGGGGAGAGACCGGTCCCATACTACCGGAAGCCTGCATCGTGGCACCGATAGTGTGGGACCTCGACACCGAGATCCGGCAGGCGCTGCGCACTGATCCTGTGCCTGCGCAGTGCCCTGCAGGTCGCCAGTACGTGGCCATCTCCGTGCAGGACAGGCTGCTGTGTTGGGCTCACTCCTCTCCCTCCTCCGATCATCCCAGTGTCGGCCGCACGATTCACTGTTTGGAAGGCAGGTACTGGTGGCCGACCTTGGCCAAGGACGTGAGGGTTTACGTCTCCTCCTGCTCGGTGTGCGCCCAGTGTAAAGCGCCGAGGCACCTTCCTGCAGGGAAATGAATGCCTCTCCCGGTTCCACAACGGCCCTGGTTGCACCTGTTGATCGATTTCGTTACGGATCTCCCTCCCTCCAAAGAGCTCCGTGATCTTGGTCGTTGTGGACTGGTTCTCGAAGGCTTGCTGCTTCCTACCTCTCCCCGGTACTCCCACGGCACTACAGACCGCGGAGGCCCTGTTTACCCATGTCTTCCGGCACTACGGCATCCCAGAGGACATTGTTTCTGACCGGGGCCCCCAGTTTACCTCCCGCATGTGGAGGGCCTTTATGGAGAGGCTGGGGGTCACGGTGAGTCTCACCTCCGGGTTCCTCCCCGAAGCCAACGGGCAGGCGGAACGCGTCAATCAGGAGGTGGGCAGGTTCCTGCGGTCTTACTGCCAGGGTCGGTCGGGGGAGTGGTCCACGTTCCTGCCCTGGGCAGAATATGCCCAGAACTCACTACGCCACTCCTCCACTAACCTCTCCCCCTTTCAGTGTGTCCTAGGGTACCAGCCGGTCCTGGCACCGTGGCATCCGAGCCAGACCGAAGCCCCCGCGGTGGATCAGTGGTTCCGGCATGCGGAGGAGATGTGGAACACGGCCCACGTGCGCCTCCAGCGTGCCGGACATCGCCACAAACACTAGGCAGATCGCCACCGTGAGGCGACGCCCATGTACCACTCTGGCGATCGGGTCTGGCTCTCGACTCGGAACCTGCCCCTCAGCCTGCCCTGCCGGAAGCTGGGTCTGCGGTTTGTGGGGCCGTACAAAGTCCTGAGGAGAGTCAATGAGGTGACGTACACTTTGCAGTTGCCGCCCACCATGCATATTCACACACCTTTCCATGTGTCTCTCCTCAGGCCGGTAGTGGAAGGCCCTCTCCATGAGGGCCTTCAATATATAAATAAAACGAGTCCTGCTTCTGACTCCTGTCTTTCTGTGTCGGAGCGTAACATGATTGTACTTACAGTTTAGAGAATGTTAAGACTGTTTCAAAAAATGAGCCAAAGCGATTGAGAAAAACTGCAAAAGACACATGTAGATTTATCTTTTGCAGGCTACTTCAATATTTGAACCTTTATTCTAGTATATTTCATATAATTTATTTATTTATTGTATGTGCAGATCTCAATACAATGTGTTTAACCCACTGGTTATTTTGATCCAGGCAACTGAAAGGTTGGCATCTTGCATTTGGTCACTATTTTAGTGTCTTTAGTTGGTGAACCTGAAATTTGTTTTGAAAAGATACTAAATGAAGGGTTTAGATTTATTGATATATTCTTTCGATTGGTTGGTTTTATCGAGATCTTGCAACAACAGCTAAACATTGAAAGGCATTCACATCCACACTCTTATCAAGAAGCACGCTAAACACTGTTCATTTCTATTATGTTACAGTTTGAGAGGATTGTGTCTCAGGCAATCCATCAAGAGGAGAGCCCCGATGATATATTTCCCATCAGTAAATGTTTTTTTTTCCCATGTTCAAATCCACTACACACCTTGTAGCTGCCCTCAGGAGTTGATTTTTATTTTACACATAGATTTTCATAGATTTTGAACACACTGCTTTGATTTTCATACCTTTACATAGCCCTCACAATTGTGTCAGCCTGTTTGTCTCAACACTGAAGGTTTTGTCATGTCTTGTTTCAAAATGACACCGTACACTTGAGATATGACAAACAACAGTTTCATAACAGGGAAGCCTAACAGCCTGGCCCTTCAGTAAAACAAATCTTTATTATTTTGTCCAAGTGGCAATAAATAAGCTGACATTTCTTTTCTATGGTGATGCCATTTTGGTGCAGAAAGTAATAAAATTATGACAGAAGGCTTGTCAGCTGTTAGAAATGTGAAACCTCATCAGGACAGTTCATTTCTGAATTTAGCAGGGAAGAAAGAGGAAGGTTGAGAGGAACCAGTTGCTGCAAAATCATAACAGTTCATCTCAGTTAAGGGTGAAATAGGAACTGCAACCTCGCATTGAAAACTAGTGTTTCTCCAGTGAAAAAAAAAAAAAAAAACTATCACACAAAACCATTTTAAATAAACATCACAAGTTGATGTTTATGCCTTGGGTTGCTGTTGCCTGATACGGATGATAATGACAATGATTAAGTAAATGTTAGTTTTTCTTAAATGCTTTGGCTTAATTCTCGAAAGAGATTTTTAGTGTTTTCAAGTTCAAAAATTTGAACAATTAGTTTCTTGCTCATACCGGATTAGAATTTCTTATTCATTTACAGTTTTTCTCAATCGCTTTGGCTCATTTTTTTAAACAGTCATAACATTCTCTAAACTGTAAGTACAATCGTCACAACTGTTTCATGGGACATGACAACTCTATGGCATGTCTGCAAAATGTAGTAACTCACCCAAAACATTTAATTCATGCTTCAAAACCTAGTTATTGTGTCAGTAAATTGGCCAGTGCCACCAAAATGAAGAGTTTTTTTTTTCTCATTGTGTGAGGCATACTGGTCAAAATGTTTTTTTTCACCATGACAGTCAACCCCGGAAATATAAATTTCAGTTTTGTTTGACTTTCTTATCTAGCTGAATGCTGGTGTGTATCACACTGAGCTTTTTAGATATGAGTTTCAACAGTTTGAAAAGTTTACTGGGAAAAGTGAATACTGTACAATTCTGTAGTACACAGAAAAAGGATATGCACATCTGTATTGAGACAGTAAATTTAGCGATGTTACATGTAAACAGAAAATAAACTTCTGCATGTAAATTGTTACATATTTCTTACATATAAAGTCATATATAGTGAGCTGAAAATTCCCCACAAAATGACATTAAAACAAAAAACTGCAACAATGAAAAATCCTTTAGTAGTTCTGTAAAAAAAAAAAAAAACTCCTCACGGTACGTAACACTACAAGTTCCCATCTTCTTGGTGGACATCCTGTCACTCTTGTTTGTCTGACAAGAGATTTTCATCAACATCACATCTAATGTTTTCTCTTGTGATGCACTGGGGGTAAAATCTCCTGGGGATTCCTATTACATTACTATGTCACCTGGCAGGTCATTTGCAAATATAGCAGGTATCACAAACATTTCATGTCATAGATATTTATGGAATATACAGTTGTTCTCATTAATTTGCATACCCTGGCAGAAATTGTGATATTTTGGCATTGATTTTGAATATATGACTTATCATGCAGAAAAACTGTCTTTTATTTAAGGATAGTGATCATACGAAGCCATTTATTATCACATAGTTGTTTGGCTCCTTTTTAAATCATAATAACAGAAATCACCCAAATGTACCTGTTCAAAAGTTTATATACCCTTGAATGTTTGGCCTTGTTACAGACACATAAAGTGACACACACAGGTGAAATGGCAATTCAATTTCCCACACCTGTGGCTTTTTAAATTGCAATTAGTGTCTGTTTATAAATAGTCAATGAGTTTGTTAGCTCTCACGTGGATTCACTGAGCTGGCTAGATACTGAGCCATGGGGAGCAGAAAATAACTGTCAAAAGACCTGTGTAACGAGGTAATGGAACTTTATAAATATGGAAAAGGATATAAAAAGATATCCAAAGCCTTGCAAATGCCAGTCAATACTGTTCAATCACTTATTAAGAAGTGGAAAATTCGGGAATGTCTTGATACCAAGCCAAGGTCAGGTAGACCAAGAAAGATTTCAGCCAAAACTGTCAGAAGAATTGTTCGGGATACAAAGAAATACCCACAGGTAGCCTCAGGAGAAATTCAGGCTGCTCTGGAAAAAGACGGTGTGGTTGTTTCAAGGAGCACAATACGATGATACTTGAACAAAAATGAGCTGCATGGTCGCGTTGCCAGAAACAAGCCTTTACCGCACCAATGCCACAAAAAAGCCCGGTTACAATATGCCACGTGCAGTTTGCTTAAATGAATGAGAAATTGTTATCTGGTGTGAGCAAGAAACTAATTGTTCAGAGATTTGAAGTTATTGTTTTGAAAAAAATAATTCTCATTCGAGAAGTGAGCCAATACGATTGAGAAAAACTGTAAGCAACACACACGTGTTTTGGCACATGTGCAAAAGAGTAAGTACAATATTAGGTACAATACCTACATGCACATGGCTTGTGGATCAAAACTGATGAGTTGATTCTCAGTGAAATTGTCATACTCAATGACAACTTCTAAACATTCTTTCATCGTGTGAGTCAAAAAACATCTAAACATTTTGACCACTACGGCTCACACAATGACAAAAAAACGGACCAATTTGCTGACACAATAACTAGGTTTTGAACCATGAATTAATTGTTTTGGGTGAGTTACTACATTTTGCAGACATGCCATAAAGCTGTGGTGTCCCATGAATAAGTTTTGACGATTGCACTTAGAATTTAGAGAATGTTTAGACTGTTTCAAAAAATGAGCCAAAGAGATTGAGAAAAACTGCAGTAATACTGATAATGCGGATCTGATCGTGAATGATAATCAACCTGATAATGTAAATAATAATATGACAATGTAGAACCTAGCCTTGTTCCCCTTCTCCACTCCTTCCACCAAGTGATGATATGTGTTGCTATAGCAACAACATATCTCGTTTTAGTTTGTCGTCTGTCGCCAACTAGTGTTTTATGACCACACACACACACACACACACACACTGTGTGAACATGAAATACCATATGCAGCTTTAATATCACCTGGGAGTCCTGGGAATGGTGTTGTTGCCTTCATTGGACATATCCCAAATGGACATCTGTTGCTGATAAATAGAAAAGGCCTCCATTTGGGACGCATCCTAGTCATGACAATAGAAATAAAATGGGTCGCAGTCTAGTCGAACACAATCACAGTCGAACACAATCCATGGTATGTAAAACAAACACCTGGTGATGTACCAACATGGCACCTATAATGTCTTAGTTCCACCACAGACGCCTGGTAATGTCCCAACATGGCACCTATAATGTCTTAGTTCCACCACAGACGCCTGGTAATGTCCTAATATGGCACCTATAATGTCTAGTTCCACCACAGACGCCTGGTAATGTCCCAACATGACACCTATAATGTCTAGTTCCACCACAGACACCTGGTAATGTCCCAACATGGCACCTATAATGTCTAGTTCCACCACAGACGCCTAGTAATGTCCCAACATGGCACCTATAATGTCTTAGTTCCACCACCGACACCTGGTAATGTCCTAACATGGCACCTATAATGTCTTAGTTCCACCACAGACGCCCGGTAATGTCCCAACATGACACCTATAATGTCTAGTTCCACCACAGACGCCCGGTAATGTCCCAACATGGCACCTATAATGTCTAGTTCCACCACAGATGCCTGGTAATGTCCTAACATGGCACCTATAATGTCTTAGTTCCACCAACAACGCCTGGTAATGTCCTAACATGGCACCTATAACGTCTTAGTTCCACCACAGACGCCTGGTAATGTCCTAACATGACACCTATAATGTCTTAGTTCTACCACTGATCCCTGGTAATGTCCTAACATGACACCTATAATGTCTTAGTTCCACCACCGACGCCTGGTAATGTCCTAACATGGCAGCTATAATGTCTTAGTTCCACCACAGATGCCCGGTAATGTCCTAATATGGCACCGATAATGTCTAGTTCCACCACAGACGTCTGGTAATGTCCTAACATTGTACCTATAATGTCTTAGTTCCACCACAGACGCCTGGTAATGTCCTAACATGGCACCTATAATTTTTTTAGTTCCACCACAGACGCCTGGTAATGTCCTAACATGGCACCTATTATGTCTTAGTTCCACCACAGACGCCTGGTAATGTCCAAACATGACACCTATAATGTCTTAGTTCCACCACAGACGCCTGGTAATGTCCAAACATGACACCTATAATGTCTTAGTTCCACCACAGACCCCGGTAATGTCCCAACATGGCTCCTATAATGTCTTAGTTCCACCAAAGACGCCTGGTAATGTCCCAATATGACACCAATAATGTCTAGTTCCACCACAGACACCTGGTAATGTCCCAGCATGGCTCCTATAATGTCTTAGTTCCACCACAGACGCCTGGTAATGTCCTAACATGACACCTATAATGTCTTAGTTCCACCACAGACGCCTGGTAATGTCCTAACATGACACCTATAATGTCTTAGTTCCATCACAGACGCCCGGTAATGTCCCAACATGGCTCCTATAATGTTTTAGTTCCACCACAGACGCCTGGTAATGTCCTAACATGACACCTATAATGTCTTAGTTCCATCACAGACGCCCGGTAATGTCCCAACATGACACCCCATTCCCTACAGAGCTTGTGACCAGAGCTCACTATGTAGATGACATCCACATCCAAAGTGTTCATGTCAACATTTGACACGTTGCACATCTGAAGGACCTTAAACGTCTGAAATGCCAATGAATATATGAGCCCCTTGGTTTACCCCTTGTCAGCTATGTTGGCTGGTACAGGACATAAATTATTGAACGTTTTTCCGTTGTCCCCTAGGAGTGCGTCCCTATGTCTAGAAAGCAAAAAGCACTCTTTTTACAACATTGTTTCTCCCAGTCACCCTAGATTAAGACAGAGGCCAAAATCAGAGAACCAGGAAATTGAGTTTTGCAGTGGGTATAACTCTTGTTTATCAGAGAAGATGTAAATTGTTGTAAGCAAGTTCTAACATATTTAAGTGATTTGTTGTTTTTACACCAATGTCTTTCTCTTAGCACCGTCACAGCGCCAGCACATTTCACTGTCTTTCTAACCCCTTTTTATTATTCTGATCACTATTCAGTCTAAATATTTAAATGTGTTAGAGTAACACCTCCCATACTACAGTAAGTCTTCCCATTTTTTATGGAAGTGGCTGAACTAAAAATGTTCAATTAAAATGTCAGATATGTTGAATCCTCCATTCATTAATAACTGATTCAACCATGTCATAGTGAGGCTTGATGAATATGTTCTTGCTGTGGGGGGGGGTTGAAAATATTCCTATTCTATTCTCTCCTCTTCCTATTCCCTCCTCTCCATCTCCTCTTTACTTTCTTCCTCTCTCTATTCCTCCTCCATTATCTCCATATATTTTTTACTCTCCTCTCTGCCCTGGAAGGCTACTAATCGGTTTCTCCTAATTAATAAGGTTATTTAGGTTCAGAAAAACCCATAATTGAATTCAGACTTTCATCAGAGTAGCTGACGCTACCTAACACTATTGTCCCTGCTCCCTGCTCTTTTGCTGCAACAGATTCAAATATTTCAACTAACACAACTTAAGAAAGAAGGGGTTGTGGTAGCTGTTGAAGCTACCTCCCTGAAATGACTTGTTGCAGGTTGGGATGTCTGTGGTGGCTCTGATTACCATGACAGTGGGACGTGTGCTCCTGAAATCACATGCAGAAAAAAGCACAACAAATTAAATTCCCTTAAGAAAGATGTTGTACCCTGACAAATTATTGGTCCAACAAAACTTTGTGATTATTTTTTCTTGATGTGGCTGGAAAGATTTTGACGGTAAAATGAACGCAACGGAATCACTGGTGCACTACTTTGGCTGTGGTAGTAGAGCAAAATAATGCATTCAATAAGGGAATAGGGTTCCATTTTGTAGGCTACACAAATGTAATTGTATTCAGGAATGAATACAGGAATGAATAATTTTCCTGAAGTTTGCAAACCATCTACAGTATATCAGAAAACACTGGTTATCTGTTCTGGGGGTGTTCCGCCAGGCCTGGGAGCAGACTTGGCCATCGAAGAATTTGCAACCGTTTTGGCCCTGGACAACTCCTTGATAGCTATGGCCATAAGTTACTGATTCACAATCGAAAACCATCCAATGAGCTAAAGGCATTCGGTACACTTTGGCGCCGTTTTAAGAGGTTGTATTCAAGGGACTTAAAATGGAAAGTTAACACTAAATGATATGGGGAGTTAAAACTTTCATGGTATGGGGAGTTAAAATGGGGAGTTAACACTAAATGATATGGGGAGTTAAACTACATGGTATACGGAGTTAAAATGGAGAGTTAACACTAAATTATATGGGGAGTGCAAACTACATGGTATGAGGAGTTCAAACAGGGAGTTAAAACTAGATGGTATGGGGAGCTCAAACTAGCCAGAATGGGAAGTTAAAACTATGTGGTATGAGGAGTTAAACCTACATAGTATGGGGAGTTAAAATGGGGAGTTAAAACTACATGGTATGGGGAGTTAAAATGGGGAGTTAAAACTAGATGGTATGGGGAGCTCAAATTAGCCAGAATGGGAAGTTAAAACTATGTGGTATGAGGAGTTAAAACTACATAGTATGGGGAGCTAAAATGGGGAGTTAAAACTACATGGTATGAGGAGTTCAAACAGGGAGTTAAAACTAGATGGTATGGGGAGCTCAAACTAGCCAGAATGGGAAGTTAAAACTATGTGGTATGAGGAGTTAAAACTACATAGTATGGGGAGTTAAAATGGGGAGTTAAAGCTACATGCTATGAGAAGTTAAAATGGGGTGTTAAAACTACATGCTATGGGGAGTTAAAATGGGGAGTTAAAACTACATGGTATGGGGAGTTAAAATGGGGAGATAAAACTAAATAGTATGAGAAGTTAAAATGGGGAGTTAAAACTACATGGTATGGGGAGTTAAAACTACATGGTATGGGGAGTTAAAATGGGGAGTTAAAACTACATGGTATAGGGAGTTAAAACTACATGGTTTGGGGAGTTAAAATAAGTATGCACAACTGGCCTTATTGCTCAAATCAACTTGCAATCTTGGTTCTTCTAATTTCCTCATTTACATTTCTTAATTCCTAATGTTGTCAGAAACCAGCGACAAAATACAAATGCGGAGCTTAGAATTAAAAGCAGACATTGACAGCTTTCTATTGCATGCACAGAAATGGTTCCATAGATGTTGCATGAAACAGTGGTTTGTGGGAAATTAAGAGCACCATTAGTTAAGGTGCGTTGGACAAATCCCGAATTTGCAGGCGTTTGCATCTTTTCAATTTTGAAATTAAGTTTGAAAGAGAGAGCAGACAATTTTTTCAGGTTCCAATCTCATGGCCCCAGAACTTCATCAAGCATCTGACTAATTACACGGTTCTGAGATCAAGCAGGCATTAACTAGGTAAACAAACACCTGCCTAATAAGAAACAGCTGTAAAGCAAAATGTCCAAATAATTTTCATACCCATAAAGGGGCGGATTATGTACAAAACGTGCTGTAATTGCGAAACAATTCATCAGATATGGATGGAACTATGCTCAAATTAAAGCTGACCATCTGCACTGTATTTTTGTATAATTTTGAGTCCAAATTGCTGGAATGCAGAGACAAAACAATAATTATAATAATAATTAATGTACAGGAAATGCAAAAAGCTAAGATATATTTTTTGTTTGTTGGGGCCGTGTTTTACTGTGTACTTATACACCATAGCATAAAGGTAAATTTGACTACTGTAATTTCAAGCAATTATCTAAAAAGGAAAATGGTTTACTTACATAGGTCCAAAACTCAAAATCACTTCTAAACCATTCATGATATGTCCATCATTAAACACTTTGTATGTTCATTAATTATAGATTGCAAATTCAGGGAAAAAGCAGGTTAAATATGTTTAATATGGCTGTGATTCATTTTGCAGTACATAACGTTTTCAACGTTAGTCATTTACCATTACCTCTTCTTTTTTCTTCTTTTATTCTGGTCGAGTTGTATGGCCAAGACAAGTGAGGAAACTCAGAGAGTCCCTGCCGAAGTTCTTAGGCAGCAAAAAAGAAAATATTTCATGGGCACACATGATTGAAACATTTTGGCACTGACCCAAGGTGGGAATCAAACCACCACACCGCGGCAGGAACCATGCTCGACCAACTTCACCACAACAGGTGAGTTTGGGACACGTCAGCAGGGCTGTCAAACCAAGCAGAGCGTCTGACTACAGAGAAGTGTTGGCATAGGAATGGAACACGGTGACATGCTTCGGAAATACCAGGCGTTCCAGCATGTCACCTCAGTGCTCTAGAACTTGGCTGCCGTGGAAACCGTCGACTCATGAGGGTGTTCAACCAAACAGATGGATCTATTTGAAATTCATACAGTTCTAAAAATACGTTGCTTTGCGTCAAACAATTCTCTCCCGGGCACGGCATCTGAAGACTGTTCCATCTACATAGATAATGTTCTCTACAACCCCTGCTTGCCTTACAGCACCAGAGCAGAGTTATCAGAGCTATCCAGGTTTTTTTTATGTTGTTACAGTCAAATAAACACTCTGCCACGGGGGTTACTGGAGTTACTGACGTTTCATCACAAACTAGTACATCTTCAGAACATTATGGAACGGAGACCTTAGATGGCTTTGGTTTGCATAAACAGACAAATTCAGTGCACAAGATATCTCACGTCTGATCACCGTAACCAGATATTAAAGGATAGGATTACCGCTCTGTTCCCACTTCTATCGTATTGTATTTATTTGGATAGACACTCCTAGATAGGCCCCTGATATATCTCCTGAATAACCATATAAATCCTTCAGACATTCATGTTGAGTATTTATTTGTTATACAATCAATCAGAAGTAGGCCTGAGCAATGGAACGTCATTTTAAAGTGGCCTAGTCACAACCCTAACACAACAGGAGGCCGCAGAACCTGATGAAACTAGATTTTGAGTTGCGTCACAAATGGCACTCCATTCCAATAGGGCTGTCGTCACCAGCATCAGACCAACATCAGTCAACACCATTCCAATAAGGCTGTCGTCAACAGCAATTCACTATATAGCTAGCAGGGTGCCGTTTCAGAGACACACACACCGACACATGCACACAGACACACACACAGACACACAGAGAGACACACAGACACACACACAGAGACACACACACACCGACACACGCACACAGACACACACACAGACACACAGAGAGACACACAGACACACACACAGAGACACACACACACAGACACACACAGACAAACATAGACACACACAGACAGACACACACACACAAGACACAGACAGACACACACACACAGACAGACACACGGACACACACACACAAGCATGCACAGACAGACACACACTTAGTTGTGATGCCTGATGCATTGGTCTGATCACGTCGGTGTTTCTGAGACACAGAGGTCAAGGAGGGGATGTGTTGACGCCGCTCCTCGTTTGTTTGTCTTGCCGTAGCTGCGCAACTCAAACATGTCACCAATCAATGGTCCAATCAGACTGGTCAGGAGGTGGGTGTAAGGCCTTGAAAGTGAGACAGGCCTGGTGGGTGGTGTGTGTGTCACTCAGGTTGCGGCTCAAACTGTGCCCTATTCTAGACATGCTGCATGACTTTTGACCAGTCTCTGGTCTGAACTTGCACACTATGTAGTAAATAGGATGTCATTCCTGACGCAAACGCAGTCTCAACCTCCCTCTGTAACTAACAAGGTCATCTGGCCCCAAACCGGCACTGGGAATGAGAGCAGAGCACAGCAGAACAGAAGCCAGCACAGCCTCTCTGTGGATTCCTAGAGGACCTTTAGCCTCTGCTACAGAGCTAAAGTTTCTATTTAAGTTATTTTTGTTTTAACTCCAACCTTGTTCCTCGAGGTCTACCCTCCTGTAGATTTTAACTCCAACCCTGTTCCCAGAGAATAGGTTTGTAGGTTGTAACTAACTTGATTCCACTTACCAGACAGTTATTAAAATCAGATGTGATAGCTTGGGGTTGTATTGGAAACGTACAAGATAGTAGCTCTCCAGGAACAGGTTGAAATGAGAACCTGAAAGATAGTAGCTTCCTAGGAAAGGTGTTGGAATGAAAAGCCCTCCAGCAATATAAGGTGTATATAGGGTGTACATAGGGTGTATGTGTCTCCATATACACCCTACTTTTTGTTTAGCTAAGAGCAATGAGTGAACAATTGATGAAACAGGATAGAGGTTTTACGCTTTGGTTTAATGAATTGAATGAATACCTCTCTCAAAAAAAAAAATACCTACTGATGAAAAAAATGTCTGGATTTACTAACTGGTTAACTATGACTAGTTGGATTTAGTTACTGGTTAGGTAGAACTAGCTGATTGGTAAACCCCATGGATAACTTGAAATACGAATCTATGGTAAGTTGCCATAAATGAATGTGTCTTTGGGCCGACAACTTGATTTCTACTTCATGATGTGAGGATCAGGGGACCGACTGGCAGGCTGGCCAAGACACGTCCTTTCCCAGCCCAGCAGTGCCCTCTACGGCTGCTGTGATGACAGCATGTCCCTGTCCTGTAACACATACAGGTTCAGCTCGCACAGCCAGAGGTCCTGGGTGGAGCCGCATTCACGCAAAGAAGAATAATGTTATGAGGAAAAGAGGGGAAGAGAAGAGATGGAAAGAGGGGGAGAGATGGAAAGTGGGGGAGAGGAGAGATGGAAAGTGTGGGAGAGGAGAGATGGAAAGAGGGGGAGAGGAGAGATGGAAAGTGTGGGAGAGGAGAGATGGAAAGAGGGGGAGAGGAGAGATGGAAAGTGGGGGAGAGAAGAGATGGAAAGAGGGGGAGAGGAGAGATGGAAAGTGTGGGAGAGGAGAGATGGAAAGAGAGACCATGCTTTACGGTCACACGATTCTGTTAAAAAAATGGTGTTTCACAGCAGAGTAATGCAATCTTGTTCCAGCAAATTTGATTTACTTATCAAAATTATTTCAAATTTCTGAGCAGACTATCCATGACCTGAAGATATGATGCCATCACCAGAAAAATTCCCAGCCACTAAGAGGTTTCTAAAGCAAAACTTAGCAAGGCAGGTTGAGAAAGAGAGTGTTACGTTTCCCAGCTTCGTTAAGCTGAAGGTTTGTGGTGTGTTACGTTTCCCAGCCTCGTTAAGATGAAG
>JACXGI010014060.1:0-19705 GCA_016801175.1 Esox masquinongy | reverse complement strand
GTGTGTGTGTGTGTGTGTGTGTGTGTGTGTGTGTGTGTGTGTGTGTGTGTGTGTGTGTGTGTGTGTGTGTGTGTGTGTGTGTGTGTGTCAAGGCACGGGACTGATTTATGGCACAAGATGCTGAGAACAGTTAGCCGCTGCTTTCCACTTCACTTTTCCCTCCCGACAGCCTGGGAGTGTTTTCCTTTTTCTCCCTCCTCTCTCCCTCTCTCTCTCTCTCACTCTCTGCGACTGCCACAGGTCAAGTTTATTCTGGCTGTGTATTTGTGAAGGGAGGTAAAGGAGGAAAACATTTCAGGTGAATCTATTTATGGTACAGGAGAAGTTGTTGTGGAGTTGCCACCAGCCACCGGCAAGGCGACCATTGTTTTGAAGTGTCAGGGACGATCAAAGGCAGTTTCTATTCCATTCATCTTAATTTGACTAGAATTATTTTGTGGGACTTTATCATTGATGGTCAAGAGTATTAACAATCTCTGTGTCCAGAATCACACCCTTTTTCCTATGTAGTGAACTATATTTAATTAGGGTCCATAGCATAGCATAGGTTGAAAATGTAGGGAATTGGATGCCATTTTAGAAACGGACTATCTCTGGGGAAATAGGAAATACTGTACCTCTTTTTGGGGTAAAACTTTAAATCTGAACGGCACCCATGGTTCAAGTAGTGGGAAATGCTCTCAACACTAGATACAACAAAGCATTTGTGAAAAATGTTTCTTGGCACAAAAGTTTCTGAAAATCATGGGAAGGAAAATAAATATATACTTTGTATGACTGTTGGGTTGATTTTTCTGTGGTAACTTCAGCCAAAGGTGAGGGAATGGGAAATATAATAGCATGGAAAAGGGAGAAGTACGAATGGGAAAGAACTCATCTGTATTTTTACTCTCTTAGCCTCTCAAATCTACATACAGGTGCATCTCAAAACATTAGAACATTGTGGAAAAGTTATTCTAAATTTTTTTTTAGCTCTTCTTAGTTCGACATTTCTGTATTATACATTTGTTTTCTAATATTTTGAGATAATGGATTTTTGATTTCCGTGAGTTGTAAGCCATAATCATCAAGATTGAAACAAAAAAGGCTTGAAATGTTTCACTTTATGTGTAATGAATCTAGAATATATGAAGGTGTCTCTTTTTGATTTGAATTTGAACTTTTCCACGATATTCAAATTTTTTTAGATGCACCTGTAATCATTCTAATAACAAAACATTGTAAATTAGGACGACCACCCTGGACTAGCTAATACTATTCCAGTCTCGTTCAATAAGGGAAGACGGTGAGGAGACAAGTCATGTTATAGTTTAGAGGCAGGATTTTACACAGTTCCCCTTTAAAACAGGCATGTCAGATAGTTACACATTTATACATTTCTGACAGTTGCCTTATACACAACCACGGCACAATGGAACAATTTACCAAAACATTGTTTTTACTTGTGTTCGCTTTAGATTCCTTTTCCCTCAGAAGTCACAAATGTTTGCTCTTGATAATGTGGAGTTCCCTAACAAATCATAACAATCATTTGGTAGCCTGTGGGCAGCTTGATGGCTTTCTGGACACCACGGACGACCTCAGCCTGGCTGGTAAGTATGGACAGAGCACAATTGATTGCCCCCGTTGTTAATTATGTGGACTGTATCTCTGCCCTTAACACCAGGCCAGGCTGGGGAGCTCAAGGAGGAGGAGATTAACTAACAACTCAGATTTCTGTCACGAAGGCGCTATCAGTGAGGACGAGACGCAAGTACCAGAAACCTGGGACAGTTCTTCAGTCTGCGTCCACTTACTGGTGACCAGTTACTAGTGAAGACGCGGTTTCATATAGCTGCTAGTTCATTTTATTAGAGAATTGCATTAGCTGTGGTTGTGTCCTTCCCGCAGTAGATTTTATAGTGCCATCTTGTGAGTTGTTTTGGTAGACCTAAGTTATTTATTAGAATTTTGAGTTTTGTTGTGGTCGGGACATTTCTTTAATGGACTCTAGTTTATCCGCTGTTTGTTTCGCTTAAAAAGATTGGACTAAGTTTCAAATGTTTTCCCACATAACCTTGAGTTATAAAGAGTCCTTATTGTGTTAAAAGAGAACTTAGAATAAAGAACAAAATGCTTTCTTTAGTAACATGAGCCTTGATCGACCACAAGCCTCAAGGCAACTGCCATGATCACATTTCTAAATTGTTCCAAAACACATTCTAAATTACCAAAACACAGTTCATATTAGCCACTGACCTTGAGTTGCTCTGAAAATCAAATATCAAACAGAACTAGATTTCAGTGTACTATTTGTCATTCAGAGAACTGGTCAGGGGTCTGAATACTTTGGCAAGGCACTATATGTGTCTACACACTAGGGCTGCACAATTAGCAAGCAGGTTTATTTATTTAGCACAATTCAATGTGCTTTACAATGAAAAGAAAAATATAAAAATGCAATAAAATAATAAAGAAACAGATTGTTACAATTCTCTAACCACCCTCCAGGGGGACTCTCCACCCCAGTATCTCAATCCTTGTACTCCAGCTCTAGGATAAATTGAAATATAATCGAGTGCGATATTGACATGTGCAATATCCAAATCGAAAACTTGCGCGATTTTCAGCTCCAAGAAAGGTGAATGGTACGTGCTTCACGCGAGGCAATTGCCATGCATCGTACATCCATAATTGTTTTTCTTGCAGGTACTGTAGGTATTTTTTGTAGATTACTTAAATACCTGGACTAATTTTGTTTAATTACTTGATGGTTTTTCAATGTTAGTTTGAGTTAACACTGCAACTACTAGCGAAGACGTCTGCTTCAAATTTGCGAGTGGCACCAAGATATATTGTCCCACATACACAACAGCATGGTTATTAAAAGTTTTGGCTTCAATGGCGGTGCCTACAAACAAACTTAATATGGGAGAAAATATACCTCAAGCATTGAGAACTTTTGCCTAACCAGCTATGACAATGGCAAAAACATAGCAAATGCTGCAAACGCCATTGCATTAAATCAGCAGTTAAACGAATAGTTCGACACAGGCTGCACCTTCAAATTGGTAATAAGTGTAAAATAGAAAACAATGAACTTTAACTTGATTTTTATTCAGTTTAATAGCACATGATGTAGGCTATGATCTCTATTTTTAAGTGAGATTATCTACGTTGTTTACACCCATGTTTGAAAATCGCAAATCTTAACCGTAATTGCAATATTTGTCAAAGCAATTGCAATTCAATATTTTATCCAAATCGTGTAGCCCCACTACGCACACACACACACACACACACATGTATATATACAGTATCTCACAGAAGTGAGTACACCCCTCACGTTTTTGTAAATATTTGATTATATTTTTTAATGTGACAACACTGAAGAAATGACGCTTTGCTACAATGTAAAGTAGTGAGTGTACAGCTTGTATAACAGTGTGCATTTGCTGTCCCCTCAAAATAACACAACACACAGCCATTAATGTCTAAACCGCTGGCAACAAAAGTGAGTACACCCCTAAGTGAAAATGTCCAAATTGGGCCCAATTAGCCATTTTCCCTCCCAGGTGTCATGTGACTCGTATGTGTTACAAGGTGTCAGGTGTGAATGCGGAGCAGGTGTGTTAAATTTGGTGTTATCGCTCTCACACTCCCTCATACTGGTCACTGGAAGTTCAACATGGCACCTCATGGCAAAGTACTCTCTGAGGATCTGAAAAAAAGAATTGTTGGTCTACATAAAGATGGCCTAGGCTATAAGAAGATTGCCAAGACCCAGAAACTGAGCTGCAGCACAGTGGCCAAGACCATACAGCGGTTTAACAGGACAGGTTCCACTCAGAACAGGCCTCGCCATGGTCGACCAAAGAAGTTGAGTGCACATGCTCAGCGTCATATCCAGAGGTTGTCTTTGGTAAATAGACATATGAGTGCTGCCAGCATTGCTGCAGAGGTTGAAGGGGTGGGGGGTCAGCCTGTCAGTGCTCAGACCATATGCCGCACACTGCATCAAATTGGTCTGCTTGGCTGTCGTCCCAGAAGGAAGCCTCTTCTAAAGATGATGCACAAGAAAGCCCGCAAACAGTTTGCTGAAGACAAGCAGACTAAGGACATGGATTACTGGAACCAGAGGACTAAGGACATGGAATAGACAGACTAGAATAGACAGACAGACTAAGGACAGACAGACAGACTAAGGAATAGACAGACAGACTAAGGACATGGAATACTGGAATCCAGTGACAACCTGTAAAGCTCTGGTGAACTCCATGCCCAAGAGAGTTAAGGCAGTGCTGGAAAATAATGGTGGTCACACAAAATATTGACACTTTGGGCCCAATTTGGACATTTTCACTCAGGGGGGTACGCACTTTTGTTGCCAGCGGTTTAGACATTAATGGCTGTATGTTGTGTTATTTTGAGGGGACAGCAAATTTACACTGTTAAACAAGCTGTACACTCACTACTTTAAATTGTAGCAGTGTCATTTTTGTGTCAGTGTTGCCACATGAAAAGATATAATCAAATATTTACAAAAATGTGAGGGGTGTCCTCACTTCTGTGAGATACTGTTTGTATGTATATATATATATACATACACAACTCCGGAAAAAATTAAGAGACCACTTCACCTTTTTCTTTCCTTTCCAAAAAAGTTGAAAAGGAAAGTTTTGAGTGAGGAACAGAAGCGTTCAATTTGCAGTGGTCTCTTAATTTTAATCCTTCTGTTCCTCACTCAAACCTTCCTTTTCTACTTTTTTGGAAAGGAAAGAAAAAGGTGCAGTGGTCTCTTTTTCCGGAGCTGTATATATATGCACACACACACACACACACACACACACACACACACACACACACACACACACACAGTAGCTCCTAAAAGTTAATATGAAGTAGCCTACCAGCTGACTCAATGTACTAACTCTTGGCTTGTATCTCAGATAGCACCCTATTCCCTAAATAATGCCCTCCTTCTGGACCTACAATATTTGGCTCTGGTCAAAAGTGGTGTTCTATATAAGCCTTTGGGATGCTTGATTAAAGTTTTCACCGCAGACTGAGCATAGAGCACTGTGAACACAAAAATGGAGCAGAAACTATAGACTCCCAAACAAGGTTGCACAAACCGGATCTGACTGACTTTTTGGAGCGTTGTAAATGTACACTGACAGGGAATGTTTTAGCCCGCATCACCTGCCTCTAGTGTTGCATGCTGGGAATTCCATGCTGCTATAATGTTGATATCGCCAGTTGTCATGTCTCTTGCAAACATCCACATGAAAGAAGTATGGAACTTCCTCTAATTTTTCCTATTTCTATCTCTTTCTCTATTTTTGTCTATCTGTGTGTCTTCTTTTCTTTGTTCTTTTTGAACCACTAGGCCACTAGGGGTTCACAAACTTGTTTGGCTTGGACACAATATTTATTTAATTGTCTCTCTGCAACCCCACCATGTAAAAATGTTATGTCATCAATGACCAATGTTTTCTTTTTTAATTAGAGTTATGACAGCCTGTAAAACAATTATTGTAGATTATAGTATTTAAATCTGAAGGATGTAGGGTCTGAAATGCATCAGTATGGTTTGGGAAGTAAAAAAAAAAAATCCTGAGGATCAATAGGCTGTATGCATAAAACTATACTGGACTCTCTGGAAAATGCATGAAACAAATTATGGTATTTTGTGTTGATCTAAAATGAATGATTAGATAAGATGCTACTCAGAGTCAGTAGATATCCTGTAGAGCATGTGCAGAAACACGTTCAGGACTCTCAGAATAAAGTGTTACCAGATATTCAGATACTATTTGAAATAAATAAAAAAATATAGACAACTATTCGAATATACATGTTGTTTTAGGAACATTTTGACATGTTAAAAGCACATGTAGCTTACTGCTGCAGCGTGGATTAGAATCAAGACCACCGCATGTATTAAAAAAACAGAAACTGCACTTATAATAACAACTGCAGTTAGACGCTACTTGTGTAACCTCAGTTATATGAATGAAGTGCATATTTGTTTTCCAACTGTCCCTGGGAAATGCAATATCAGATCAGGTGACACCACTTGGGGACGATGCTGTTAGAAAGCGCTGAAAGACTCCTACTTTTTTCTCTTTATTTGTGGCGTTTAAGTGATTGTTATCAAGGGACTCCTGCTGTCCTTTTCTCCATTTGTTGCATTTGAAACACTCACAAATTAGGAACCGTGAAGCTTCTCCTTTAATGTGTTATTCAAACTAGGAATATCTTTGGACCTTTTCCTTGTAGCTTAACCTTACCATCTCTTGGACCTTTTCGTCTGGTCCCCTGTCAAACGTCTCACCCACTCCAAGCCTGGGTGTTAATGTTTTTAAACGGTGTAGTTACAAGTAGATTATTTCAAAGGCTATATGTCACACTGATCTTTATCTAGTGGCTTTGGCTGGCTGGCACCTTGACTGGGACGTGCTCTGTTTTCCGTCTGCATGTTGATTAGTTAGCTGCTGGTTCTTTCTCTCCTTCCCTCTCCTTCACCTCTTTGCCATGCCCTGCTGTTGTGCAGCCACTGCCTGTGTCCTAAATGGCACCCCGTGGTCTGCACTACTAGGCTACTAAGCTATTTTAAAAGTCCAAAAAGGCATCCCACATGGCACCCTGTTCCCTATATTGATGGCCCCAGGTCAACCATGTGCACGATACAGTATAGGGAATATGATGAAATTCAGACACGGCAACAGTCTAAAGTAGTGCACTATTTTAGGCCTGTGGGGCTAGCTAGCTAACACAGGCCATGCGATCCCGGCCTAGTGTTATTTGGTGAGAGAATTCAAATGGAATCATTAGGTTAGGTTAATCCGTCTATACACAAAGTAGATTAACGTAAATGGATTGACTAATCTGCAATATGTAGCTTTCTGACTAAGGATTAGAACATATTGTGTGTTGGCAGTAGGAGTGTGAGTTTCTAAATGTTAAAACGTTTAACAACCATGACATCATTAACATTAAGAAAAGTACATAACCAAAAATGTTTTTATGTTCTTTCTTCACAAAATTAAAAAAAATATGAGTTATCAACAGCTTGTATGTCCCAATGATCATACAAAAACTAATGCAAATTTGCATTCATTGTAAGGAGAAAAATGTTTGAGTAACTGCATTGCTGTAGCTATTTCCATCATACAAAAGTCACAAAAAAAATCATTTTGTATTACTTAATGTATTGGAGAATTAGGTTATTTGAAATGGAGTAGGTCTACTTGGCAAATACTTTGTTACTGTCTATTCTTGCTAAGTATTCTTGCTAAGTAGATTCTGCATTGCCTCAATGATTTTCTGTTCAGTTTTGGCCTGCTATCTATTTGTGATCTGTTTCTGTTTTTTTGAGTCTGTTATTAAAATATATAAATTGAATGTGCATTTGTTGGAAATAAAAGCATCATTTGAAGCAACATTTTATGCCAGGGTACAGATATGACAAAAAATAAGTATCCGACGATTGGGTGGTATAAACATTGGCTGTTTTCTTGTTGGTGCATTGCTAGTAGAGAGCTTGCTACCTTGTGAGCCTTTACCTTCGGGTCTCTTAGCAGGACAGGTGTAATGAAAGATGAGACAAGAAACCAACTGTGGTATACAAAAAGGTATTGAAAAGACATGTTTTATTCGCTACAAGAGCCAGTAGCCGGGTTCACCAATGGTAATAAACATTTAGCTCAACTCTGAACAAAGTAAACAATCCTTACAAGCTAAATCAAACAAAACAGTACACTTTCTTGCACATCGCCCGGTCAGCACCGGCATACATTAGTCGTCCCTTCCTCTTCTTGATGTATTGACTGCTTCCCTTTAACTCTTCCCTTGTCGAGTGACGCCTGTTCTC
The DNA here is from genome assembly GCA_016801175.1 of Esox masquinongy. Lineage (NCBI taxonomy): Eukaryota > Metazoa > Chordata > Actinopteri > Esociformes > Esocidae > Esox > Esox masquinongy. Next base: position 11,850 of record JACXGI010014060.1, on the reverse strand, counting down.
CATCTCGTCCAGGGCGGGGTGTTGTCGCTCTGCAGCCCCTTGGTCCTTGTGTTTACCTGGTAGTATATCGCTTGCACTAGTAAGTTACCTAGGTATTTCTTTGCCTGGCTCTGCTATCCTTGGATATTTCGTAATACGGTTCCATTTGAGGTGCAAAGGTCTCGGCTAATCTATTCATAATGATATTGATTAGATGATGATATCAAAAATATTTAGTTCTGTACAGAAGGATGAGAGGGCAGGTAATTTTTGTGTGCTTAGTACAGGACTTTTTATCTCATCTCACCTTAAGTCTTGTCATTACCCTTCCCATCTGACAAACAACTCGTTGTCGCTCAGAACGACAGGCCCTTAAATATATCCTGTTTTTAAATGATTTGCAATTTTTGTATGATTAATTTCCTTCTCAGCAAATATGGCCACTTATGCACAGAATGCTGATCTCAGTGCCTGCGTCCCAAATGGCACCGTTCCCTACCTAGTCAGGTCAAAAGTAGGCTCTGGCCAATATGGCACCCTATTCCCTACCTAGTCATGTCAAAAGTAGGCTCTGGCCAAAATGACACCCTGTTCCCTACCTTCTCAGGTCAAAAGTAGGCTCTGGCCAAAATGGCACCCTATTCCCTACCTTGTCAGGTCAAAAGTAGGCTCTGGCCAAAATAGCACCCTGTTCCCTACCTTGTCAGGTCAAAAGTAGGCTCTGGCCAAAATGGCACCCTATTCCCTGCCTAGTCAGGTCAAAAGTAGGCTCTGGCCAAAATGGCACCCTATTCCCTACCTAGTCAGATCAAAAGTAGGCCTCTGTGATGGGAATAGGGCTGCCATTTGGGATGCAGTTAGAGGCCTGTTTTATTACTACGTGTAGAATTGGGCTCATGCCTGAGGAAAATCAAAATGACCTTGAAGACTGACTAAGGGCAAAAAAAATGTCAAACTCCGCCTGTTCTTCAATTTGAAAAACGTCACTGGGTTCTGCTGCCAACTTGTCTGGCTAGTGTTTGTTGGCATCAGTATTACAGACTTATTTTTTTGATTAGATGTGTACTTTGTAAGTAATGGCAGTTGTGTAGTGAAATATCTTATTCATACGTTTTCATAGTTTGTACCTTTAAAATTTGTGGTATGATGGTACAGTGATCTGGTTTAAAATAGTTATTTTTGTGTTTTTTTGTGTTTAATGTAAATGAGGAGCAGATTGAACCTCTATCTGACTGTTTTTTCTTTACATGTTGAGACATAGTGTTGTTTTCACATGAACCTGATGGATTTGACTTTAATTGTTCTGACGTGTTCTTAACCAATCTTCCCTCACACACACTTGAGGGCCCCATACTCTAGGTCCCTCCCCAAAAGCAACCCAGCCAAAAGTCACAGGTCACTATACAGGAAACAGTGCCATTTGATGCACCACGCTAGTAGTCTGGTTTTTATTGATCACAAGATGGCTGACATTACCATTTTACTTGAAATTACCATTTTACTTTTCATTTTGACCTCAAATGTACTTGTAAAGTCTTGACAACGAGAGCATTGGCAGATGCATTTGTGTGAGCCGTCTTCTCGCAGTGGGTGGGAAGAAGTAATAGTTTGGAAAATTCAGGGTCAACACACTTTAAAGTTTATTTTTTTATTTTTTATTGAAGAGCATCTAGAGTGGCAGGGAATTGGGCCCATTGTGAATGAAAGGGCTTTCTAAATGCCTTTTACCCTTGTGGAAGAGGACATTTTAAAGTGGCTACAGAATCCTCCTAAGCCACAATTATCCAGTCAAAGCTTCATTGTCATTATTTTCATCAACAGGTTAATTGATCCTTTTAGTGTTACACAGTACACTGAAACATCAGAAACTTTTCTGTAGTAGTATAACATTAAAGGCAGTTTGGTACCAGGATTTGTTTTCTTTGATTCTTCTGTCAATTTGGTCTAACGTTTAAAAATCAAGTAAGTGTATTAACTTTTTTGAAGATTTGTTTTCAGGCATTTTACGCTTTAATGGACAGGAAAGAAGTGAAAGATAGAGGAGAGAGTTAATTCTAAAACATCAGTAGGTTAGACTCAAAGAAAGGCACAAGAGACTGTGGCTTAGCCTGCAGGACCTAAGTTTAAAAAAAAAAATATTGCATGTATTTTTCACAATGCATATGTGATAATTTTTTCAACTTTCTGAAGATCAAACAGCTTCTGTGAATGGTAATCACTTTGTTTAGCTGTTAGTGATTCAAATTAATGTCTTAGATTGCAAAGAAAAATGACAGACATTTTCCCCAGGTCTTACGTGGTCCCCCAATGAGTTTCAAAGCATTGTTACAGACCCAGAACATCTAATTATGTTGCTTTTTTTATTGAAAGGTTAACCCTGAAAGATGAGAATTTCACTTGAGACTTATCAGTGAGATATTTCATCTGACATGCATATATGAAAATTATTTCATGCAATCCTCTCATTGACGGAATTTACATTGTTCAACTGCGCGGTTCTACAGAGCTAATCTGCCTGGCCCTTCATTCCTGCACAGGTCCCAGGCGCTCACTTCTGCAACACGTCAATCTTAAGCTGATGCCAAGCCAGAAAAGGCTTTTTTATTTATGTCAACAGCAAACAATACGGTCTTAAGACTATTCAACCAATCCGGCCCTTACGAACTTGCTGGGAGTGTCCTCCGTTCTCCTGTGTTGCTGACAAATCTGAAATCCGGAGAGTGGCCAGGGCATCCATGTAACATCAATTTCTGGACACTTTTGTGACTTGAGTGACGCAACTGATGTTACACTTTTAATTAGCGGAAAAAGAGTGACATTCCAATGAACAAATTTCTTGTGCTGAAGTCTGGTGTAGCGGTCTAAGCTTCCAACTCAGGACCATGACAGGGGTTCAAGCCCCCGCTCGGCTTATAGTTTGCTCCATCTACATACCTGTCTTTCTACCTTCTCCATCCAGTTGTCCTGTCACAAAAAAATAATACGATTTAGAAGAGGGAACCTCAGTGACAGTTAAACATGTAATTTAGAGGGTATGCGTCAAGTCTCGAAATCCGACATGAGTGCGAGTCCATTCTTTTGTGTAAATTAAAATGTAAAGTGGTGGGTTGTGACATTCCACTTTGTTCACAGTGGCGGCATGACTGCACAACTGATGGAAGAAGCCAAAGGAGGGTCTTATTATCTCCTTCATCCTCAATCATTTTTGCTTCCTCAGCTTTGGGACACTTGCACAAATGATGAAGGCACACATGAATGTGCAAATGGACGGTCGAGGGGAAAAGTTCATTTGGGATTTAGCCAGGGCCTGAGAAGTTGAATGACACAATGTATCATGGGCAAATTGTTACTGGCTGACTAATCTATAGATAATATTGAGTCGATAGTTATGATGCAAGGTGATTTGTAGATTGTTCAGTTTTTGAATGATCTATTCAGTTTTTTAATTATCTCGGGCAAGACAACTTTTAAGAGGGGCCTGGCATGATCGGGGGGGGGGGTCATGTGAACAGAGTACACCTTGAAGCATATCGTGTAGGCCTACTGTGGTTTATATTGTATTTACACATTTTAAATTGATGTATTCGGGTTCACGGAGTGATCTTTCTGCCTGCGTTACAGCAAAGTAATATTTGCTGTAACGCAGTAAATGTTACAGCAAATATTACTTCACATAAGAAGTAACCAGTTGTCTTTGCAATTGTTAGGAACATGTGCAGGATTAAAATATGTATACCGAGAACACAGACTGAAAGCAATGCCTTTTAAAAACAGCACTGCCATTAAAAAATTGAGAGAGAGTGTGAGAGAGAGGGGGCGCATGGGAGGAGGGGGTTTAGGTATACACACTACATTTACATCTTCCACTACAGATGGAGAGATGCTTGATTAAAATACTTTTTAACCCAAGTTTTATCACCATTCCAAAACCTTCTGATACAAAATTTTTCAGCATAAATAGTGAATGAATTGTGGTTTTCCTGAACATGTTACTGCAATATGTTAGACCTCTATTTTCTTTTTAATTGTAATTGTAGTATGCAATTTCATAGGCCTACTTTTTTGCATGCAATATAGTGATAATATCTGTCCCTTCTGTCCTGCAATAATTCTTATCTCCACCTAATACACTTTGGTTTGAAAGAAATGTGCTGATATCTATGTTTTTTCAGTAAGAGGAAGTATGCCAAATTAAAGAAACAAATAAACAAACAAACCTCTGTGCATGGTCCACCAAGTTGCAAAATAGTATGATTATTTTAATTGAAAAATTAATTGGAATTCTAATGAGCCTAACTCTCTCTGAGGTGGAACCTCTTGAAGGGATGTGGTTTCTTATCGGATGATAGGAAAAACTAAAACCCTTGGACACGGTCTAGGCTGAGTGAAAGACTTGAGAAGGTTTCGCTCACTGAGTGACTGGTGAAAGTTGCTATTCTCAGAAAGAGGATAAGATTTCAGAGCTGGAGTTGGCAATAAGCTTAGACCTACTTTTTTGGCGCATGATTTAAGGGACTATACTTTCGTTTTGAGGACCTAAAACAAGAGACAAGTTTCTCCCCCAAAAATTCCTGGCACTGTTCTGGTACGGTTTTCAACATTCTCAGTGCAGCATTTTTTTGGGTGTCCACTACTCTTGTGAAAGTTGCCATATAGTGTAATTTCACTCCTAAAACACCTCTTGCTTAACAAACAGAGGGTGATTCATCAGATAAGCAGAAAATATTTGCGGCCGTCTGCATATTCACCCGCCGCTGATTTATCCCATTACTGTACCGTCGATTTGCATTTGAAGCAGCGTGCATGCAGCGCATCACGGTCAAGGACTATGTGGACGTCCTCCAGGATCCTGTGTTCATGACGCATCCCAATGATGCATCTCTCTCATGGGAGATATCGATCGGCTGAACAGATAAAAGCTGCTGGGATCAGCTTGTGGCGTCGCGCCCACCCACGAGGATGGACCAGGGCGCTGATTAGCCTGGTAAACCACAGAAGAAGAAAGATCAGCATGGTATTGACGGTTCAACCATAGACGATGTAAGATCAACATGATACTGACTGTTTAACCATAGAAGATGTTAGATCAACGTGATATTGACTGTTTAATCATAGAAGAAGGAAGTAATAGGACACTGATTAGGCCCAAGCTAAGAAGAGGACACAATCAATGGACCAAGGCAGTGATTTAAAGAAATAACACGACAAACTGACATTAAATGGGAGAACTGTATCAGTGATCTAAGTGTGAAGTATATTGTTATGGCTCAATCACGAGCACATCATCAGTTATGCAACAATAAGCTAATTATGTCTTTGACTTCAGTGAGATTTTAATTAGTCTGTAGTTTTAAGGGGAAAGTAGGCCTTTTAACTTCCTTTAAAAACGTCATCTTCCTAATTAATAATCGTCTTCGCTCCCCGGCTGCGTTTCATTACATTTTCGCCTCTTATCAAAGTTTTTTTCACGGATATTAATTACAAACAAATGTTTGTCACTAATGAAGACATCAGGATGTCCGCCTGGTTTGATAAATGGACAACATGTGTTGCTTGTGACGGTTTATAATCTGAACGACAAGCTTGCGGAGATAGTTTACTGGGATGTCTTATACTGTTTATGTTATCCTATCGCTAACTATCATTTTGATTCTTGTCCGTTCCGTTAGCTATCCAGCAGCTGTTTTTTTGTATCTTTTCTTCGTTTTCCATCCATCCTTTGAATTGGAAAGATTTGAATGGGTGCAGTTTTAAACAGGAATGTGCATCACTTGCCCATTAGCCTACATTTGGAATGTTGCGGTGGGTGGAAAGACAAGAGAGCTTATGCATTAGCAGTTAAGAAAATATATTTGAGAAAATACAAAGTAGCTGTTTTGGAAATTAAAAACAAGTTTGTAGTATAATTCTAGAAGGTTTGTGGAGTAATGACCATGAAGACTGCCGCGTGAACAGCAGGTGAAGTGACAGGGAATGGCATCAAGCAGGACTTAGTGTGGGTAGCTGAGTGCAGGAGAGGGAATGAGATTACCCAGAGGAGTAGCAGAGCAAACTATAAAAGCAGACACTACACTCTCCAGAGTTGTTTTTTTAGCAAAAGAAATAGAAAATAACAAAAGGAACTACTCCATGCATCAAAACGGGTATATTGTAAAATACAACATACTGCCCAGCCCTGTAGAAAAATATCATTCTAAATAGTCTTGTAAACCTCCAGTTAGATGGGTTTGGTCTATGTATTCATCTATAGACATGCAGTCTATAAATTAATACATAGACCAGACCCATGGTCAAAAGGAGTGAACTATTTATGGAATAAGGAGCCATTTGGGACGCAGGACAGAGAGGAGACTCTTGGTGTTTATTGCCCCAAGGTCCTCTCCTCTCTGGATGTTAATGAGCTCAGTGGCCAGCTTGGGAGCGCGCTCAGTAGGTTTTTAGCTGTCCTCTGGCATCTCCTCAACCAGTCGCTCTCCAAACGTGAGCGATTTGCCCCATTCCGATTACCACGACCACCGACAAACATCCCAACGACACTGACACTCTGAGCAATAAGAGAGCTTAGAGAGCCGGGGAAGCTAACAGACACCTTTCTCCCTGTAAGACGATGGCTGCTGGCGGTGAAAGAGCAGTCAGAGCGTGTACTGAAGTCTTGTGTCTGCATCCCAAACGGCACCCTATTTCCTATATCGCGCACTTTATTTCGACCAGAGCCCTATGGGATCCAGTCAGAATTGGTGTTCTACAAAGGGAATAAGGTGCCATTGAGAACTCATCCTGAGATCCTGCCAGCCTACATAAATTAGCAATGAGGAAGCATAGGGATTAGGTTGCCCCCGCCAACCCAGTAAGTCAGAGGGAGAGCGTGTTGTTGTTGCCCGAGGGGGGCGCCGAACTAGACCATATTTAGATCTCATTATTTAGTGTCAAGTGGGTGGCAAGGACGCTAAATGCCCACCTGCTGTGAAAAATATTGCGTGGCAAAAAGAAGACTTATCTGTGATTTCATTTTCCGTTTTGTCAGTGTATGTTTCTTTTCTGGTCGTTCGAACCAGTGACTTCAAACTTTTTCTGATTACTACACACTGCTCAGAGTGTCTCTAATGTACCCCGACATGTGCATGTCACCAGTGAGTCGATGGTCTCCTGGGTTTTCAAGACCCCTGCCCGTGGACAGGCCAAGTACCCCAGGGGTTGTGGTAGTCCTGGTCAGGAACCACTGCTTCAAACATAAAACCAAAGTGTGTACATTAGCCTTAGATTATGTATTTTCCAATGCCTGCGTAGCGTTACTTGTGTATAGAGTTTACATTGACCGCTCAGCCTGAAGTTTGCACACTGCTCTGCTCAACAGATATTTTTTTTTAGTTCTGCAGTGGTTCAGATGTTTGCGGGAGATTGGTCCTTATAAAGCTGAGGTCCCAAGTTTTCGACAGTCGTATGCCTAGCAAATATGCTGCATTAATTTTGCTGTGGCACGGCGCCACTGAAAACAAAACGAGGAATAAATGGAAAAACCAGACCCTTTCACTGTAAAATAGTTTATTTACTGTATTTAGCAGCTTTTTGATGTGCACTCTACGTGCAAGACAAATTCCTCTCATCTTGGGGCACATTCAGTTTTGGAGTGCCATAGGAAGGGGAGGGAACGCGTACTCTGACAGGCAGTCAATGCACAGCAATTTATCATGAAATTTCGGGAAGACAGCAGTTTTAATGGGCTTTTTTTTGTTTGAAATGGTACTCAGATTTCTCTTTCTACTTGATTTATTTCTTAACTCTCCACACGAAATGCAACTGGAGAATGGAGCTAAAATGCAACACAGGTAAGTTGTAGGACAACTATGGGTCTAGCGTCACACTTCCTTAAAGTATGACAGATGTTTGGTTTAGTGTAAACCAGGGACAGTGTTAATGAGACAGATGTTTGGTTTAGTGTAAACCAGGGACAGTGTTAATGAGACAGATGTTTGGTTTAGTGTAAACCAGGGACAGTGTTAATGAGACAGATGTTTGGTTTAGTGTAAACCAGGGACAGTGTTAATGAGACAGATGTTTGGTTTAGTGTAAACCAGGGACAGTGTTAATGAGACAGATGTTGAGCTGAGTGTAAACCAGGGAAGTTGTTAATGAGAAAGACGTTTAGCTGAGTTAAAGCAGGGACAGTGTTAATGAGACAGATGTTTGGCTGTGTATAAAACAGGACAGTGATAATGAATCAGATGCTTAGCTCAGTAAAATCAGAGTTAACCAGGGTGTTTGGGGAACACTTGCCATATGAGAGGGACATTTTACCTCAAGTTAGCATAACATTGAAGCCTATATCATTTAGGCTACATTGTATTCATGCGAATTTTCACAACTAAATCCTAACTAGGTTTAATATCACACATGGAATCTAAGTAAGGATTGTCCAATAGGATGAATGCAAAGAAGCACCCAGTGCTTGTTCCTAAAGATGGCGGACACCACAGAATTGCATGTAAACGTGACATAGCTTGTTCCAAAGTATACTTTCATACTTGATTGTGTGAATGTTTGTGTGCATGTGGGTATTTCCTTTTTTTCTGTGTGTGAGTGTGTATAAGTGTGTAGGCGTGTGTGTGCGCGCGCGCGCGTGTGTGTGTGTGTGTGTTAGACACTCCATTACCTCCATTAACATCTCTTTCACTCCATCTCTGGCTCCAGTGTAAACTGTCACTCTTTTTCCCGTCACTCTCTTCCTATTCTCTCTAACCTGCTGACTCTTTCTCACCTTTTCTCTTTTCACCCCCCCTTACTCCCTAACTTTTTCTATAACCGGCGCTGTTGCTGTGCTCTCTCCCAGGAGGCGGGAGAGGAGTGATGTATTCTGAGAGAACTCTGAAGACTTGGCTATGTCTCCAGGTCTATATTTAGTGGACTACTTTACTACAGCACACGTCTTACTATTTTGACAACAAAGTAGCCAACACTGCATGGAGAGTATGTTACTAGTACTGTACCAGGGTTGGTGTTTTACCACAGTTTAATTCCCTACATTCCCTACATAACCATATCTACACAAACCTGATGGAGGCCCTGATTTGGGCAGATTAGAAGGTTTAGGTTGGAACAGGTTTTGGTATGTGATTAACACTCATTAAGACACTAGAGGAACAGGAAGGGGGTGGCTGTGGTCGTATGGGGCCTTAGAGCTAGCTTAGAGAGGGCTTGATCTCCCGGGTGGATTCCACTGTTACGTTATACCAACTCTCAGGACATTGGATGTTTTGGCCTCTAGACGTTTTACTTGTCCTTCCGTTTTGGCAGAGTAAAAGCTCAGTGTTAAGGATCAACAGGCTCAAAAATGTTGTTCCTTAATAATGTCTGGTTCTATGGTTCTGAGTTTTGATATATTTCAGCTGTAAATACTCTCCTCCTCTCAGATTTGTATTCACGGTAAAATGAGTTGTGGCTCTTGAAAAAAAGACATTTGAGTGACAATTACCGCCTTGCATTACCTCGCCATGCCTGTCGATCCATTTCAGTCTTGCTTGGTACTTGACTAGCAGGGCTATGTGGCGAAAAATATGCCTGGCCTACTCAAAAGAGCAATCACTAGGAATTCAATCAGCAGTTGTTGGAGGGCTTTGTTGAAGAGCTATTATAATCAGAGAGCAGTTTTAACCCTAACAATGTCCTCAAATTGAACCCTATTTTCTATATAGTGCACAACTTATAGCATGGGCTCTGGCCCAAATGAGTGCACTAAACTGAATGTAAAATATTGAAATGCTGCCCCCAACTCGGTTGTGACTGGGCCGTGTACATTCATCTAACAGAATCGAACATAATGGGCCTATGTCAGGGTAATCTGTGAGGGAATTGTCCATCTAGCCAATATGTATTTAGATCTACCTGTAATTGGTAATCATCTAGGTGTCAATACTTTAGATTTTGCTTTACCAGTTGTAGTTACATTTTTGCCAAACAAATTTAATTTAATGGCATGTGCTCGCACCTCGATCAGTGATGTTTTGTCGGCAGAAAATAGGTTGAATTGAGAATGATATGGGGCAGATACATTGCATTTGTATATACATTGCAATCTGTAATGATTTTGACGGTGTCACAGGTTTAGTTGTTTTAGCTCTGTATGCCAGAACATTGGATTTGAAATGAAAGGCTTAAGAAAGTACTTAGTGCTTGTTTTGGCTATGTCTCTAATTTACTTGACTTGCATTCGCACTTTGATGCTTTTCTTGTTAAGCAGCAGCAACAGACTCCAAATGCAAAGCCTAGAATCACGACTAGACATTGACAGCTGTCCTTTGCAGGCACAAATGATGCAACAAACACACCTGCCTAATAACAGACAGCTGCGGAGCCAATTTTCCAAAAACATTTGGTACCCTAAAAGATGACAGGAATCTTGCAATTAATAAAATATTGTTTTAAACCTCCCATTAGTTTGGATGGGTGTAATCTGTAAGGAGAAACACTGAAATACCTCAGTTAGCCTTTAAATTCCAAATTTGAAAGCAACTGGTTTTGATGACATGGGGCACATACTGGACTTAGCACACACTTTTTTTCAGGGAACCTTTCTGGAGCGTCACTTTCACAATTAATGTCCAGAATTCCAGAATTTGGGGGAAATATGTACAACATGTGCTGTTATTTCTACATTGTCTATCTGATATGGATGAAAATACCCCTCAAATTAAAGTGGACAGTCTGTCAATTACTTTAACCCAACCGTCATTGTATCATTTCAGATCCAAAGTGCTGGGGTACAAAGGCAACACAAAATAAAGCGCGTCACTGTAAGCTGGTTGTATTTCTAAGGAAGAGAATATGACAGTAGGATGTAATTCAGAATAATCTGTTCGTAAGACAAACCTTGGAGGGAATGTGAGCACATGGTGACATACCCATTCAGTGACTTGTGGTGAAGTCCAAGTAAAGCAATACAACATGATGTGACAAAGTGATTTAAATTAAAGAGCATTTAGTTGACCTACCTACTGTTCTCAATATTTAGACAAAATAGACAAATTGATGATAGCCTGATGAAGAGGTCAGGCCTGTAGACAAGATTTAAACATAGTTAGATAGCCTGGAGCCAGAGGAAGAGGTCAGGCCTGTAGACATGTTTCAGATCTAAGGTGGATCAGCTTGAAAAGGCTTTGATGAACAACAAAGCCATCAGAACCAGAACCAACAACCCCCGGAGGGGTATGGAAGCCCCCCTCCCCACACACACAGCCCTCCCCACCTTCCCTAACTGCGCAGAAAGCCTGAATGGGAAGTTATTGTAATGCGGATGGCTCTCCACGGGCTCCGAACAGTTAAAAGGGAAAGAAAGAGATACAGAGGAAGGGGGAACGGAAGGGGGATGGGGTCGTGGTCCATCTCAGCAGCAGCCTCCAGGCCCTGAATGCTGTTGTCCACGTCCAATAACTTGTGTCAACAGACTGGCTCCGTTAACAACTTGCTCTCACAGTCTGTATAGCTCTGAGGAAGACAGAGGAGTTTAAAGTGCTTTTATCTGTTAGACTGGAAACAAATGTGCACAGCATAAATGTTTAAACATGCATGACTAACATTACCAACTATTTTAGTGGCATTATTACTCTTAGCTTCATTACTATACTAGTAAAATGACTGTTATTAATATTGTAACTATTACACACACACACACACACACACACACACACACACACACACTCCAACGCTCACCACTCGGTCCGTTCCCTGACCTCTTCATTAGATAAATAGGCCAGTCCATTCACTAACCCTGTGCTCCGCTTTGACAGACAGCATCAGGCTGTTTCCACATCCATACATACCACCGCCACCACCACCGTGAGAACACAGGGAAAACACCCCCTTCCTCCTCTTCTTTTC
>JACXGI010014059.1:0-19708 GCA_016801175.1 Esox masquinongy | reverse complement strand
GCTTAAATGACCTAGAAGGCCTTTGAGACCTAAATGGCTTTTACATCTTAAATGCTTTCACAGGCCATACGACCTATCAAGCCTATAAGGCCTATACAACGTAAATGGGTTAAAAGGCATATGAGACCTAAAAGGCATTTAAGGCCTTAAAGGGGCTAAAAGGCCTATAAAGCCTTTACACCAATTTCTGTGACCTTAAGATCACCTCATACACAGTGATATGCCTACACCTCTAATGGCTTACTAAGTATGTGTCTGTGACATTAAGTCTACTGATAAGTTGTCACCAACAGTCTTGTAGAAAGTGATGGGGCATATGGGGCACTAACATGATACTTGATTAGTTTAAAGGCACGTGTTGGACACAGACCACTGTATGTGGTCCATAAATGTCTAGAGACATAGACCAACTGTATAATCTCTTTTATCTGTATAATGACTTTATAGTTTGTTATACTGTTTCTAATATTAATTACAATATTATCTCTTATTTCACTTCAAGCCCAACATCACAAAGAATCTGAAACAGATTTATTACCAAGCAGGTTTTCCTAAATCTAAATCTGAAACACATGAAAGTAGAACATGCAGGTGTGCTTAATAACTTGATTCCAGTTAATGAGAACAGGACAACTATAACTTGGACGAAGTTCATACTTACACCTGATAAGATAACTGAATCAGTCCTTTAGTAGGTGTTCAAGATGACCAGCTATGGCCCTAATCTTAACTTTGATCCTGACCCTAACCTCAACCCTAACCTTAACCCTGACCTCAATCCTTACCCTAACCTTGGCTTTAACCCTGATCCCAACTCTAACCCTGACCCTAAGCATGAACCTCACCCTATCCCTGATCCTCACCAGAACCTGGATCCTAACTCTAATCATAACCTTCATCTCATCCCTAACCCCACTCGGATCATCCCTCTCATCAGTACATTCTCGCACATTAACATAAAGCACTAAATTTTCTTATACATTGAGTCCATAGTTTGCCCCCCCCCCCCACACACACACATACATACATAATATATAGACATTCTATATTACAGGGACCAGAGGAGATAGGCAATTGCAGTGGACCAGTGCAATTAAGGGTTCATAACATAGATACTCTTAAACCTAACCTAGCCAGTGCCACTGCTCTAGCCCTCAACACCCTAGGAAACTACTTCTCTATCATGAACTCAGTACTAAGGAACTACTCATTGTCTTTTTAAATTAGAAAGGAATACATTAAATTAAAATAATTCTGCCTATCGCTGTTGTTAACATGTCTCCCCCTCCTCTTTAATCTTAGGTTGTTAGGGTCCAAGCAGCGAGGCTGTGGACATTATCTTAAACAGTCAGAATGTTGATGAGGTGTCAGGTGGGTGACATTAAGCTTACTGACAAGTTGTCACCAACAGTATCGTAGAAACTGATGGGGCATATGGGGCACTGACATGATACTTGATTAGTTAAAAGGCCCATAACTGCCAAAACACTTACCCAATATTTTTGGGGGGGTGCTACAGTGCATCACTAAACTTAAGATTTTGAAATAACCATATCTTTGAACACCTTTGACCTACAGTCACCAAATGTATTTAAAAATGTTTGTCATTTTCTAATTACACAGCATGTGCACATGTTGTAGACAGACCACTGTATGTGGTTCATACATGTCTACAGACATAGACCACCCATATAATCTCTTTTATCTGTCTAACCACTTTATAGTTTGTTATACTGTTTCTAATAATAATTACAATATTATCTCGTATATCACTTCAAGCAGAATAGCACAAAGAATCAGAAACAGGTTGATTACCAAGTAGTAATTTGCATACAAGGAATTTGCTTTGATCTGATAAACATATAGTGTAAGGACAAAAACAGGCAGTACAAAAGTGCAAATGTGATAAATATATGTACTCTTTAAGCATATAGTTACTTTTGCGTTTCTAATGTCATTGCACCCCATCATAGTATGCAGTTAGTTGGTCTGTTTCATGCCAGACTGTTGTCAAATGCCAAGCAAGACTGATGATTTATTTTGGTGTGCACAGGCTGCTTAAAATTGCTAGATATTGGAAAACACCATAAGAAAATCTGCGACACTCCCATGATCAACCATGATTGGAAAAGCTCATAAACTTTCAAACGTTGGAGGTTGGCTGCTACAACTTCAATCTGTCACCATCATGTCTGTCACATTACAGATTTCTCAATTTCTTAGACACAATTCCTGGAACAACTCACCATTTTCTCAAATCTTCACACACATGCAGTGGGGGAAAGCCTCACATACAGAGACAGACAGGAGAGAGAGAAAGCCTGGCCCGGACTAAGAGGAGGTGGATATGGAGGGCGTGACAGTACCCCCTCTCCACGGACGCCGCCTGGCGGACGCCCAGTACTGGACGCACAGGCACACAGGAAATCCCTAATGAGGCAAGGATCCAGGATATGCCGCCGCGGGACCCAGGACCGATCATCTGGGCCGTATCCCTCCCAGTCCACCAGGTACTGGACCCCGCGACCACGGCGGCGCACGTCCAGCAGCAGCCGGACGGTGTACGCCGGGTGGTCGTCGACAAGCCGCGGCGGCGGGGGAGCAGGAGCGGGAGGAGACGGGGCTGGCGGAGACGGGCTTGACCCGCGACACGTGAAAGGTGGGGTGCATGCGGAGGGAGGACGGAAGCCAGAGGCGGACGGCACAGGGGTTGACGATGGACTCAATGACAAAGGGGCCAACAAAACGGGGTGCTAGCTTCCTGGAGTCCACTTTGAGGGGCAGGTCTTTGGAGGACAGCCATACCTGCTGGCCAGGGGCGTACCGGGACTCCAGCGTGCGGTGGCGGTTGGTCTGGTGCCGGGACCGGGTGGAGGCCCGGAGCACACACATGGAGAACCAACAGGTCAGCGGTTTCTCTGGCAGAGGGGAGTTTGGGCAGGGCGATGAAATGGGCGGCCTTGGAAAACCGGTCCACAACAGTGAGTAGGTGTGCCCATTAGAGGGGGGGAGACTGGTGACAAAGTCCCGGGCGACGTGGGACCAGGGGCGGCCAGGTACCGGCAGAGGACGGAGGAGGCCCGAAGGGGGCCTGGTGGAGGTCTTGCAGGTCGCACAGGTGGTGCAGGCGGAGACGAAGGAATGTGTGTCTGCGTCCATGGTGGGCCACCAGAACCGTTGCCGGAGGTAGGCCAGGGTGCGGGTGACACCGGGGTGACAAGTCAGGCGGGTGGAGTGGGCCCACTGGAGGACCTGGGTGCGGACTGAGTCCGGAACGAACAATAGGTTGGGGGGTCCGGTTCCGGGGTCGGGCTGTTGGGTCTGTGCAGCCATGACCAGGGACTCAATCTCCCAAGTGAGGGAAGCCACAAAACAGGAGGGTGACAGGACGGGGTCTGGGTCTGAAGCCCGCTCTTCAGTGGAATAGAGGCGAGACAGGGCATCAGGCTTGCAGTTCTTGGAGCCCGGACGGTAAGTGAGATGGAAGTTAAAACGATCGAAGAACAGGGCCCATCTGGCCTGACAGGGGGTGAGTCGCTTGGCAGTCCGCAGGTACGACAGGTTCTTGTGGTCTGTCCACACGACGAAGGCCTGGTCCGCTCCCTCCAGCCAATGGCGCCATTCCTCCAGCGCCAACTTGACAGCAAGGAGTTCCCTGTTACCCACGTCATAGTTCCTCTCAGGAGGGGTGAGCCGCTTGGAGAAATAGGCGCAGGAGTGCAACCTCTGGTCAGCGGAGAGCACCGCTCCAACACCAGTGTCGCTGGCGTCCACCTCCACGATGAATTGGAGGGCAGGGTCTGGTTGTGTCAGGACGGGGGCGGACACGAATCGGCTCTTTAATTCATGAAAGGCGGCTTCAGCCCCCGAGGTCCACTTGAAGGGCATGGTCGTGGAGGTGAGGGACGTGAAGGGGGCAGCGATGCGACTGTAATCCCTGATAAAACGACGGTAAAAGTTAGCAAAGCCAAGGAAACGCTGCAACTGTTTCAGGTTGACAGGGGTTGGCCAATCCGTCACTGCTGCTACCTTGGCAGGGTCCATCTTCACCTGCCCAGCGGCGATGATGTAACCCAGAAATGAGACGGACGGAACGTGGAACTCGCACTTCTCGCCCTTAACAAAAAGCCGGTTCTCGAGGAGGCGTTGTAGCACCTGGCACGTGTTGTTCGTGCTCCGCAAGAGAACGGGAGTAAAATATCATCCAGGTAAACAAAAACGAAACGATCGATCATGTCGCGGAGGACGTCGTTAACTAAGGCCTGAAAGACAGCAGGGGTGTTAGTGAGTCCGAAAGGCATGACCAAATACTTGAAATGTCCCAGGGGGTTGTTGAAAGCCATCTTCCACTCATCCCCTTCCCGGACGCGGACCAGATGGTAAGCGTTGCGCAGGTCCAACTTGGTGAATATAGTGGCGCCATGGAGAGGGACAAAAGCGGAACTCATGAGGGGTAAGGGATACCTGTTCTTGATCGTAATACTGTTTAGGCCACGGAAGTTGATACAAGGCTGCAGGGTTCCGTCCTTCCCCACAAAGAAAAACCCAGCCACCAGCGGAGAGGAGGAAGGACGAACGATGCCCGCTGCCAGGGAATCCCGGATGTACCGCTCCATGGCTTCTCTCTCGGGCCGGGAGAGGTTGTATAGCCGACTGCCAGGGAGGGAAGCACCTGGTAGGAGATCGATGGCACAGTCGTAAGGGCGATGAGGAGGCAGAGACATAGCGCGCTGTTTGCTGAACACCTGGGACAGGTGGTGATAAGCCACAGGCACAGAGGATAGGTCAGGGGGTTGCGCCGGATGCAGGGCCACGGTGGTTACTGGGGGCAAGGCAGACTGGAGGCAATGGGACAAACAGTGGGAGCTCCAAGAGGTAACCTTTCCGACAGTCCAATCGATGTGAGGATTGTGGGTCCGCAACCAGGAATGCCCCAGCACCAGCGGGGTATGGTGGCAGTCTAGGACGTGAAAATGCGGGGACTCATGGTGATTACCGGACAACAAGAGGTTCAGAGGGACCGTCCTATGAGTTACCCGAGCCAACAGCAACCTATTAAGACCCCTGGCGTTAATAGGGCGGTCTAGGGGCTCAGTTCCTATCCCCAGCTGCTTGACGATCTCCTGGTCGATGAACCTCTCGTCAGCTCCCGAATCCACCAGGGGTTGTAGGGGCAGGAAAGGGTGCGACACTTGAGGGTGGCTTCAAGCAGGGGGCGGGAGACAGGGAGCAGGGCAATGCGGCTCGCAAGCAGCTCCCCGGCTATTGACGAGCCTGTCCGTTTCCCAGGTGGGTCGGACAGGCGGCAACGACATGCCCAGGCTGGCCGCAGTAAAGGCACAGCCTCTGTGACATCTGGTGGACTCTCTCCTCTGGAGTTAAACGAGCATGAGCGTATGGAACTCGATGGCCAGAGCCGCCACACTGCGAGAGCCTTGACGGAGAGACAGGAGTCTCTTCGTTGTGTCCTTACCCCTCACGGGGTGGTCGAAGACCTTGCGCATCTCCCCGGTGAACCGTTCGTAGGAGAAGCAGACCTCCGTTTGTGCCTCCCACACCGCGGAGGCCCAGGCGAGAGCGGACCCCCTCATGGAGCCGATCAGGTAAGCGATGCGAGACCGGGGGGTGGCATAGGAAGCAGCCTGCAGTTCGAAAACCAGGGAACACTGCGTTAGGAACGCACGGCAGGACCCGGGGTCGCCGTCGTAGCGCTCAGGAGTGGGGCTATAGGGCTCACGGTAAGGGAGAGGCGGGACTGGAATGGGGTTGGGGTCCGCGGGGGGAGCCAGGGGAGAAGCGGGCGGGTTGTGGAGGGCACCGATGGCATCAGAGATCTGGCTCAGGCTAGCAGCGATAGACTGGAGGGCGGCATCGTGCTGCCCCAACAGAGCGCCTTGGCTAGCGAGGGCTTGATGGAGGGTATCCAGGCGAGAGGAGGGAGGGGGGGTTGTGTCGGCTGGGTCCATGGCTGTGGCTAGATCGTACTGTTACAGGGGGAGCCGCGAGTGGGCCCAAACGCACGACACCAGACACAATCAGGGAAACGAAAAGGGTATTGTAACGGTGGTTGGAATGGAAGGACTGAGGCCAGACCGGAGGGGTGGGGGCTGGGCAGGTAGGTAGGGCGAGGTAGACAGGACAGTAGGTAGGTAGAGCAGGTGGCTGGCAAGGCGGGCAGGGCAGGCGGGCAGGTGGAGGTGTTTGGAGGCTGGGTAAGGTGGAATCTAGGGAACGAAGATAGACAGGGTAGACAGGAAGGAACAACTACAATTAATACTCAAACTGTGGTTTGGAATGGCCGTGAACGTTACTACGTAGTTGAGAATAACAACGATCTAGCACCGGACAGACGGAAACCAGGGTATATATAGGCAGACTGATGAGGGAATGAATAGCAGGTGCGGAGACTTGAGAGGCAGTGGGGGAAAGCCCCACATACATGGACAGACAGGAGAGAGAGAAAGCCTGGCCCGGACTAACAGGAGGATGCGGAGGGCGTGACACTAACTTCTGGGTCCCAATTCAAACTTTGTCCTCAGGCAACACACATAAGCTTTCAAAAACAAAGACTACATGACTGTTTGTTACACACTGGAGGGATTAATTCCGAACACTGCTACCAAAATGTTTAGAATATGTTATCAGAGATATAATTTGGAACTTTGTAAAATCACAGCGCTGACTCTCCAGATATCCCTTTCAGGAATAACCTGGCGAAAGAAATTCAAAACTGTACTGTAATCAATTGCATAAGTGGATAAGAGAATACTACTGCATATGTTGTTTTGGTCAAAAACCTGACCTTTGAACACAGGCAAAACATATAAGAAATAAAATACCCAATTTCCAAATGCTTTATTTCCAAATGCAGCAAATGTACAGGTTACTCAGCATCAGTGTTATCATCTCGTCTCAGGTCTGGGTCAGGCCATGAAATCTCATCAATGTCACAAATTGTTTACTCTCTCCAGGCAGCGTGGAGAAAATGCCATTGTGTGCCTTAGAAAACCCTGGATAGACTCCATAAACACATCACCACAGGCATCCCCCACTGCCTCCTTTAGGTTCTGCTGTGCATAGGGGTTGCGATCATAGATTCTCTACTGCCTCATCCTAGTCATTTTCCTCTCTGTGGTCTTGCAACTTCAGCATTGTTAGGATCCATTGTTCCAAAGCACATGGACACGCCTCTAGGCCCTATTAATTGATCCTGCAATTCTCATTAGTGTGGGAACATTTTTGAGGCTTAGTGTTTGCACCTGGAGAACGGTGTGCTCTTTGAGTTTAGTTTGTTATGACTTGAGTTAATTATATTGAGAGTATGTGTTTGCTGAATGAATATATAGTGAAATTAATTATTCATTTGTCCACTTTTGTGCAAGATTTTGCATAAAGACTTTTGAATATTGAAACGTGGAAACAGGTGAATAGTGTTTACAGTAATGGGAAATGTGTGTGTTTTGGGGAATGACGTAAGGGTATGGGTTTTTGTGATACATTAACCAGATTTTGAGTTCAAGCAATTGAGAAAAACTGTAATGACACATTCAGAATATCGTATCAAACGCACGGGCCAGCATTTTCAGGAATTCTTTAGAGCAGGCATCAATTCCACACCAATAGCCAAAACCTGAGAGATTATCACACACACTGCTGGAATTCTATAACTAGAATGGCCATAACGTTTATTCTGACCGTTCATACATAATTTGCATATAATTTCAATAATCAATATAAAATATGAAAATAAACTGATCTGTAATGTTAGGATAGGTAATAAGAAACATCAGGACACCAATTTTTTTTCCAAATAAATGTGAAAATGTATTAGTTAATCGACAACCACAGAACCTGCTATTGTAATTACAGATACAAATTCGAATTCAATCAATATTCTATTATTTTCTTTTGTAAAAAACAAACAAATTTGTTCTTCCTTGGACCATAGGATCCAATAACTTTTAAAAACATCACCAATATGCACTTCAGTGCATAGTAAAAACCTTTATTAATATGTATGGAAACGCATATACCCCAAAATGGCCAAAACAGTTAATCTGACCGTCACAGGAAACGAACATGACAACTCACTAAACTGCCGGGAAAAAAACGGATTTAGAAAGCAACATTTGTTTTAATGAGTAAACATTTCATGCTGTAAAATTATAATGAAAGTATTTTCCTCTAAGTGGGCTGACTTGAACAAGGCATTGGGTTGTTTTGGGGGCAAACAACGTTCATCAATTTCACTGACTCTTGTGTGTGATGTCTCCCTCCAGCTCAGATCCTCGACCTGGCTCCCGTTCCCATGAACGCACCCCACTCTCTCATTCACCTGAACGCACCCAAGTCATCAGATCGCAAACACCAGCATTCTAATCACCTGTTTACTCACCTGTGTCTGGTTAGTGCCACTATTTAGTTCTGGTCAGTTCACCTTAGCCTTTGTGAAGTATTGTTTGTTTTCACCACAAATCTACTACTACAGATGTCGCGCGTTTATTTCCAGTGCCAAGGGGGCGGTCCGCGATGAGGCATGCGGCGGTATTCCTCGTTATACTGCGGCAAGTTGCAGTGCCGTGCAGCATGGACAAAAACATAAAATAAAAAATAAGAATGGCCACCAGGAGGCATCTGTGAATACGTCGATACCCACCTGAAACTGCTGTTATTCAAGCCTGCGTCTGTATTTATATGGCCAGAATAAAACATTCAAATCGGAGGAATATTTTCTACTATAGTCCTATTCATGGATTGCTATGTTGCTGTCTTTGATTCCATGTTGCTGTGTTGCTTTGCTTGATTAACTGTTATTTCTGAAAATGTATATTCAATTATAGGTCTACACACATGAATCTTTTTGTTTTCGTTAATTGTAATTATTTAAACAGAAAAACAATTATTTGACTGGAAATATAGCTGTTGATTACAATGAATAAGATAACATTTATGTAGGCTAATTGCAGACTTTTACCAAGCCAAAATTACTTATTGCGTCATTGATGCTACTTTTCTGCACAAATATTTCCTGAAGATGGCATCTGTTTCTATCAATAAAAACTTCTTAAAATAAAAAAAGAAATTACTTTTCCCGCCAGATTTCTTTGATAAAGTACAATATGCCACAGTAGACCCAAACGAAAATATAATTCAAGGGTTTAACCTAGCGCGTTTACATGAAGGACGTTTAGTTTGTTAAACTGGCAATAGGCTACACTTTCAACCCATCAATGTTTCATTAATATTTACAGAGGTAAATAATGATTGATTTTTCTAAAGTTTCTAATAAAATAACGTTTGAACAGAACATGTAATTTGTTTATTTTCTGTACAATGGCCTAAAGTCGACAAATTACTGTTAATTACTCCACATTAACCCAAGGAGAGAGATGGGGGAGACAAAGCGCCTGTTAAAATACAGTGAGGGAAAAAAGTATTTGATCCCCTGCTGATTTTGTATGTTTGCCCACTGACAAAGAAATGATCAGTCTATAATTTTAATGGTAGGTTTATTTGAACAGTCAGAGACAGAATAACAACAAAAAAATCCAGAATAACGCATGTCAAAAATGTTATAAATTGATTTGCATTTTAATGAGTGAAATAAGTATTTGATCTCCCAGGTGTCTTTTATACAGGTAAGGAGCTGAGATTAGGAGCACACTCTTAAAGGGAGTGCTACTAATCTCAGCTTGTTACCTGTATAAAAGACACCTGTCCACAGAAGCAATCAATCAATCAGATTCCAAACTCTCCACCATGGCCAAGAACAAAGAGCTGTCCAAGGATGTCAGGGACAAGATTGTAGACCTACACAAGGCTGGAATGGGCTACAAGACCATCGCCAAGCAGCTTGACGAGAAGGTGACAACAGTTGGTGCGATTATTCGCAAATGGAAGAAACACAAAAGAACTGTCATTCTCCCTCGGCCTGGGGCTCCATGCAAGATCTCACCTCGTGGAGCTGCAATGATCATGAGAACGGTGAGGAATCAGGCCAGAACTACGTGGGAGGATCTTGTCAATGATCTCAAGGCAGCTGGGAACATAGTCACCAAGAAACCAATTGGTAACACAATGTGGCATGAAGGACTGAAATCTTGCAGCGCCCGCACGGTCCCCCTGCTCAAGAAAGCACATATACAGGCCCGTCTGAAGTTTGCCAATGAACATCTGAATGATTCAGAGGAGAACTGGGTGAAAGTGTTGTGGTCAGATGAGACCAAAATCAAGCTCTTTGGCATCAACTCAACTCGCCGTGTTTGGAGGAGGAGGAATGCTGCCTATGACCCCAAGAACACCATCCCCACCGTCAAACATGGAGGTGGAAAGATTATGCTTTGGGGGTGTTTTTCTGCTAACCTCCTTCCCTCAGCCAGGGCATTGAAAATGGGTTGTGGATGGGTATTCCAGCATGACAATGACCCAAAACACACGGCCAAGGCAACAAAGAAGTGACTCAAGAAGAAGCTTATTAAGGTCCTGGAGTGACCTAGCCAGTCTCCAGACCTTAATCCCATAGAAAATCTGTGGAGGGAGCTGAAGGTTCGAGTTGCCAAACATCAGCCTCGACACCTTAATGAGTTGGAGAAGATCTGCAAAGAGGAGTGGGACAAAATCCCTCCTGAGATGTGTGCAAACCTGGTGGCCAACTACCAAGAAACGTCTGACCTCTGTGATTGCCAACAAGGGTTTTGCCACCAAGTACAAAGTCATGTTTTGCAGAGGGGTCGAATACTTGTTTCACTCATTAAAATGCAAATCAATTTATAACATTTTTGACATGTGTTTTTCTGGATTTTTTTGTTGTTATTCTGTCTCACTGTTCAAATAAACCAACCATAAAATTATAGACTGATCATTTCTTTGTTTAGTGGGCAAACGTACAAAATCAGCAGGGGATCAAATAATTATTTCCTTCACTGTATATGTATACGTTAGCGTACTGTAACCTTCAATGTAAAATAATACATATGAAGAGGCCTAGACATAACATGATATTGGTGCTGTAGCCTATATGCCTATACCTTGAACAAAACAATGTTGTCCCAGAAAAACATCTCTGACGTAGGGTCCAACACATCCCTTGATGATTTCTTCTTCAAAAAACTATCAAGCCATAATACCTAAATTAGGATGTAACAACAAATTATTATTATTAATTTAGACAAATTGTAGTCCAAAAATATGTGGGCAAAAATATATAATTTAGCATTTAGTTAGCTGTAGCCTTAATTAAACTTACCTTCGAAAATCACATATGGGCCTGGTCCCTGACGAGAAATTGCCCCCCACGCATGGAGTTTGAGTGGATGCGTGGGAGAATGCTTCGGTGATCTTGTACCAGGTTTTCTGTAGCAATTTTTCACAAATTGTTCAAGGGCAACTGTGGTTTCATCAGTAAAGATGACATCATTGAATTTCTCATGACTTTTGATCCATGCCTGGGCCTGCAGCACACAAAGTTCTTTGTTTGTTTTAAGAATCATTGGATTCAAACTGCAGTAAAAACAGGGAACACAAATGGTTAATGTTCTGTACATTTTATAATAAATACTATACAATTATATTGAATATTACATCACTAGTTAGTACCCAGTAACATTTAAGTCTGGACAAAACAATTCTTACCGAGCTTTTCTATAACTCCACCCAAGTTCCTTCAGTTGTCTTCTGATTGTGATAACAGCGATGTTGATGTTATACCTTGATGAAAGCAGATCCTTAATCTCCCGAGTGGGCTGCTCATCATTGTCACTCATTAGGAAATCCATGGCTTGAATGGTGTTGCTGAAAACAGAATACAAAAGCAATTTAAAAATATGTACCATAAATCCCTACAATTTAGAAGTTACATTTCTCCAAAGAGATTTGTTAATATTAATAAGGCTATAACTGTAACATAGGACTGTAGCCTACTGTACCTGGTCATTTTTCTGGGCTTCCGTGTTCGGCGTTTGACTGGAGTGTGATGATAGTGTTGTTGAATAGTAGGATCCTTGTCCATAATTCCCATGTCTAACAGTATTTTTGAAATGGCTTTAATAGTTCTTCTGTTCCTCCTCCAAGCCTTAATCTGTTGACTTAACTCAACTGAAATCAAGGTCATGGTGCCAAGTAGCCAAAAGTGACTGTAAAAGACTGGCTGAGGAGAATACTGTATTTATGGCATATTCAAACTTTTGACCCCTCCCTTTCCGCCCCTAAACCCCAGCTCAACACAATTTCATTCATAAAGGGGGTGTTTAAGTGGGATAATTTTACAACAAGACTAGAGAGAACAGACATGGATAGTTTTCAGACCTGCATCTTTCTACGGAAAAACTAGAAAAACACTTGCTGCAGTTGAATATGAACCAGAACAAAGATCGCTAAAACGGAAGGTTTGTTACATTTCTAATTGCAGCCTAATAAATTGTATAACTGTGCAGTAATTTGTGTTGCTTATTATTTGTGTACTAAAAACCTGAATTTGTGGTTGCAGCGATGACAACGGACAGCTCCCCCATAAACAGCTTCAGATACCAGAGGGAAAAAGACCTCATCGAAAATATGTATGGTTCCAAAGAAAGGGGTGAGATTTTATTAGATACTTAAAATATGTTTGTGTAGGCAGCATTTGTGTGGGCAAGTCATTTCTTAGTGTAGTTTTTGAGTATGCTAATATACTTCATCTCTTCTATGCAACTGTAATCAATTCTTGTAAAAGAATTTCAACTTTGGAGGCTGAAAACAAGTCTTTGAAGGCAGAAATGCAAGAGACAGTGATAAAGACAACAGCTCATGCTCTGATGAGGTGCAAAGCCAAATTGATGGAGAGTCAGGTTGCACTGGTGGAGAGTTGGGCCGCATTGGTGGAGAATCAGAGGGAGACGGAAGAGAGGATGCAGTTCCAATCCATGCCAGGCACACCTGTTAGGTCAGGAACTTCACCTCAGAGAGAAACACAACAGACCGGAACTCCAACAGACAGAGGCAACAGCAATGTTGTCGTTGCTTCAAAAGTTCATCCTGACATTTTAATTCCTCCTCAGACACCAGAAAACGAAGCACTGATCACGAGGAGCCATCAGGGGCTTCCAGAGTGTTATGCTGCTCTACTTTTCAAAATCACCATAACGGAAGACCTCTACCAAGAGTGGGTACAGCAAACCAACTGGGATGGTTCCCGGAAGAAAGTCGCCTTGCCACTGAATTTCAGTGTTGAACACTGTGTCAGAGAAGTTTCCCTCAGTAGCTTTTACTGCTGCAATCCGACAAGACATTAAAAACAGTATCAACGAATATCTGCGCACACCGAGGCAATCTGGACATGGAGTTTAGTCCATAATTTAGGCATATTGCAGAACAAGAACATAATTTATCATCTGTTTCTTTGCAATGCATTCTTTTACCCGTAAACAAATAAAAATAAACCTGATCAAATGAATTTGTTCTACTCTTTTTGGTGGATTAGTTAGGAAAAAAGGTTAAAGAAGCCCCAACACTATCTAATTAATGAAATTATTTTTTTATTAGGAGAGAAGCAAAATATCAATCATATCATATGTTTTTTTATTTGTTTAATAACGCTCTAAACATCTACAAAATGAAAATTGTGTGCGTTTCCACCGCAGTCTAAAGACCGGCGAAGATTAGGCAAATTAGTCCACTGACATATGTTCTTACTCTGACGTAAAACCAGTAACTGTGGAGGAGATTCAAGTTGTGCTGCTGTTTATCGTGATTTATTGAATTATACAAGCTACTGGGGAGATTGACCGTGAGATGGATTGGTTCCACAACTATATATGTATTTATCTCCAAATATGTAGGTGCAAAATACAAATGTGCAAAACACAGTTATAAATAAACACAGTTATAACATTTTTAAGCTTCCCCCTGCACTGTTTACCGGCGTTAAAAAGCTCACTTAACCTGCAGGATATTTTGGTGTACACCTAATCATTACGGATTGCAGTTTCCAATTCCATCTGGATTTTTGCCTCAGCATAAACACCTTTTAGTTCCTTGAAAAGTAGTTCTTGGGACTAAAAGTTCCAGGTACTTTTGGTGGAAATGCGGCATTTAAGTTTAGAGGTAAAAAGGATTTTGTCCTTCTGCATGTGATCAATATTGATGAACTATGTCATCAACAGTACACGGCTTCATTCTCATTAAGTTCATTCGCATTCAACCACAAAAAGCATGATCTTTTATCTTGGTGTATGGCCAATTAAGAGTGATTAGCGCCTTGGACATCTTGCAGACAGTACTGTAGGTCTATACAAATAGCCAGAGCTATGTTCGAGACGGTTAATGTTAGCTGGCAAATGCAAGCTTTTCGCAGGTATCAGGTGTAGTTATCCAGCAGATGAAAATATCAACAGCCAAAATATCCAGTGGGAAATATGCCAAATGAATAAACAAATAGATTAATAGCATACTAAATTGCCTGATATTAAATAGAGCTTCCGCTTGCTCTTTCAGTAAGACATTACTGAGTGGGCCAACAGCCCATGGCACTTAGCGTTGGTACTCAGGCAGCCGATAATCGTGCCCAGACGCTAATCACCCCTCACTGAATGCATGAAATCAATGGATGAATGTGCGATACACCGATGTGAATGGTAGAGCCTTGGTTGAATGAACTTACAAATGAAATTAGTAAGTTTTGCTATTTGCTATTATAGGCTACTTGACAGTTCAACATATGTATCACCACTTAACCATTTCTCAATAGGTGATTCAGCTTCTTGTGTAGGCTAATTCATCAAATGTAAATGTAAAATGTAAATCTAAATAATTATTCAGAAAACTAAATACCAGACGTTCTTTACCAATCACCATTTACCAATTGTGTTTATCAAGCAACCATGCTTTAGGCCTATGTTAAGGCTATTCACGCAGATATTTTCCTGTGATCATAGCAAACTGGTCGACAATGTCTCTTATTTTACCTTGTACATCATAAAAATGAGATGAAAATGAATTAATAAATAAATAATAAATTGTACATTTGTAGGGCCTAATAAACAAATGAAAATATTACTGCCTGTGTTCTTAGAAATAATCCTATGTACAGTTGGCCATGGACGTTGTTAGGCCTGGGTCCGGGGCTATAGCCCCGGATCTCTTATGAATAGCCCCAGATCTCAAATTATGTAGGCCTATATACATTTTTTTTTTTTTACAAAAAAAGTTTAAAAATAGACCTGATCTATTCATCTGTAATTCTGATCATACATTAAAACAAATCATCGTCTGTAGTTTGAGAATATTACGGGTTCCAGAGAGATTTCACAAACAAATGTAGGCCTAATATTAAAAACCAGTAAGAGGGTGGTTAGAACAACACACGGCATCACAACAAATCCTTGAAAAATGCGTGGCAAAGAAGTCTGCCCTGGGGGTTGGGTGGGTGCTAAGCCCCGAATGTGTTGTGATCCTAGCAATGCCTCTGGTCAAGGATATCGTTTTTATTTTGTTTTACTAATAATGAATTACTGTGATACCTTTGATGAATTACATAAGAAGCTGAATCATCTTCATGGTTCTGTAAAATAATTAGCATAATTTCTTATTCAGACAGATTGTTTCATATTTTGTTTATCTCCTAATAAAAAAGGAATTATATGAATAAGATTGCAATACTAAGTTTAGAGGTAAAACGGATTTTGTCCCGCTGCATGTGATCAACATTGATCAACTATGTCATCAACATTACACTTCATTCTCATTGTTAAGTTAATTCGCATTCAACCGCAGGGAGTACAATGTTCGCAGAGAGCATTATGTCAATTTCCATAGGATGTCAGAGGATGTCAGAGTGTTCTGCCAAAAAGAGTAGTAACTAATTCATTTGATCAGGTTTATTTTTATTTAAAAACATTTTGCCTTTATGCTACTCACAAACATGAATTTTTTAATACATTATATTTTTGATTATATGATATCTGTATGTAATTATATTAACTGTACACATGAATTCAGTTAAAAAGTTTTTCTCATGTGTCTTATAGTTAATTTTAATCATAGTGTCCCACTTTACCTAACAAAGTGTCCCATGTGCTGAAATAAGTTTGATTCCTCATATTGTTCTAACCACCATCTTAAGGGTTTTTAATATTAGGCCTACGTTAGTTTGTGACATCTCTGTGGAACCCTAAATATTCCCAAAGAACAAAAGATTAACAATTTTTCAGCACCAAATCATCCCTAGTTTCTATCACATTGTCCTCTCCCTACTCCGCACTATTCTTTTGCGGTACACTCTCCGCCGCATCTTCGAGGTAATTTGCTGTTCAGAGTGCCTGCACAGCTAGTAGCCTATCATTTCCCCGACTTGCGCGTGTTACTTTATTGGGTTACTTTCGTTAATTATAGAGCATCACAGAATTGGGATATTTTAAGAATACTCACTTTTAATAAATTGGGACGAGTGAGAGGCATGAACAGAACAATGTGTTGTATAGTTAGATTGACCGATTTGAGACAGCTGGACATTTGAATTGTAAACCTTACTGTCTTAAAATAGCAAAAAGTTGGGGAAGATGTGTTGCAAGAGCGCTTGAAGATAGGTTATGTGTAGACTAACACGATCGTGCCTTTCGCTTGCCAGACTCCAACCTTTATACTAATAATCTGGAATCGCAATTTGAAAAGCTGTGATATTGGCTTTTTATTTTATTTTTATGCTCAATCAAAATAATTTTTACTGGTGCAATATCATATTCATATTTGTATACAATTTATTAGGAGTTGATTTTAGAATCCGTTTGCCTACTTAAAAATAATAATTCAGATTATTAGTATGAAGTTTGGAGTCTGGCAAGCGAATGGCACGATTCACTTGCCACGATTAGGGCTTGCTGTTAAGAAGAGGATCGATTAAGAAAATGGACCCAGAGGACAATGAGATCATAGCAACGTCTCTGGTGTAGACTATACTGTATGCTCAGTTCCCAAAGATTGTGAAGAGTTCATTCTGCTGACTAATTTAAATAAAAAACATTTGTTGGAATATAGAATTTGTGTTTTATTGCTGTTAAAATGTAGGCTATTATACAGTATGGCTATTTAAAACATGTTTGGTAGCCATTCTGTATCGCTGGAATTCATGAATTTTAATGGTCATATTGGCTGATTTGATAAAACAAATGAGTTGATGCAACAAATAAGCAACTGATGCATTTGCCTATTAAATACAGTAATAGAGTACTATTCGCCAACTGTCTGACAGCCTATTCGCCAACTGTCACAAGATATGATTTCTACCATGCCGTACTTCAAAACTATGATCGTAACAAATAGTTCTGCTTTGTATTTCATTATTTCTTAAGGTAATTCAAATGTTTAAACAAATAGTCTTTATTTTTGTGTAGGCTACTGGTGTATTTCTTTAATAAAACATTTCGTAATTACATCAGTGATGAAATTGCGACTAGAGACATTTAGCTTTTAAATTTGTTATAACCTGTTATGTTAGGAGAACATTGTGAACATTGTGTGTACTGTTGTTTAGAAAACGTTAATGTTCAGGGTTCTAGCTCCCCCATGTGTTTGGAATAGTGCAATCACAGTTTGACGCAATCTACCGCATGATGACGAAATCTACCTGATCTTACCGCGGTAAGAAAACGCTGTCATCAAACGATCGACATCAGTACATGCACTGTTATTTTTACATGCACTGTTTTTACATTCACTGTTGTTTTTACATGCTCTGTTGTTTTTACCTTTAGAGTCAACATGATGTTCTACCTGCTCTGATGTTCTACCTGTAGAGTTGACGTGATGTTCCACCCATTGATTCCGCGTGATGTTCTACCTGCTCTCATGTTCCATCTGCTATGATGTTCTACCTGCTCTTGTTTTTATCTGCTCTGTTGTTTTTACATGCTGTGATGTTTTTACATGCTCTGCTTTGTTGTTTTTATATGCTCTGTCGTTGTTACATGCTCTGTTGTTTTACCTGTAGAGTCCACGTGATGTTCCACCTGCGGTGATGTTTTTACATGCTGTGCTCTGTCGTTTTTACATGCTCTGCTCTGTTGTTTTTACATGCTCTGTTGTGTTTACATGCTCTGTTGTTTTTACTTGATCTGATGTTTTTACATGCTCTGTTCTGAGATTTTTTCATGCTCAGCTCTGAGATTTTTTCATCCTCTAAACTGATGTTTTTTTCATCCTCTGCACTGATGTTTTTACATGCTCTGCTCTGATGTTTCTACCTGCTCTGATGTTTTTACCTGTTCTGCACTGATGTTTTTTCATCCTCTGCACTGATGTTTTTACGTGCTCTGCTCCGATGTTGGTAACCCTTCAAATTACAGCCTGTTAATTACAGGGTTGTTCCCACGTAGCTAGGTAGTAACAAGAATGTAAGTACGTGGTAAGAATGGGTAGTTATGTAGGAACAATGTAGGTGTTACGTGTACTTATATGAACGAAGAAAGATACTACTCCAAAACTACTTAGGAAACAGACAGGTGATAAAAAAGCAATTATGAAAGGATATAATTGTCATTCTTATTTGTGCTCATGAATTTACCATTTAAATGTGATTTTACTAATTTACTAAGTTCGCTCGCAAAATTAAGGATTTAAGTGAAAAGATGATGCGCATTTCTCCGCTTTGTTTCTTGCCAAACCAAAAGCCGCGTTGACATCAATCACAAATGTATGAATTGATTATAAATGCATGTTAGGAATCAACCCACAGAAAGCACTTATCTGTTGGGTGTCCTACAGCCCCCAATGCTTCTCCTCATAATAGGCGCCCACATTAACGTTTGTTATCCAATATGCCGGATCGAAAGCGCTCCAATGTAGGCTATTATTTTGTCGCATTGAAAGCGAGAAGCTGACGAATGAAACGGATGGGCTTAACAAATAAGAGTTTGTCAGATTTTACTGTTGTTGAGGACAATTAAACTCTAACATTAAAAGGCATACTTTAATGTGGATAAACAAAGGTGCCTGGCTCACTATGCAAATCTCCTAAATGTTGTGTTGTTTCCAAATGTAGACACAAGTAAGATCCATTAGCTTGTGGTAAAAATGCACATTAAAACTAGTCTATTTCGTAATAACACCTGATAAAAAGAAAATGAATGTGATAAATTATCATTTGTTTTCAGTTAATACTCCATAACATACCTTCACGCCATCATCCTGTTGTAGCTTATTCTTTCCTATACCTTGTGAACTTCACCCTTACTTGCCATGTAAGTTCCTAGTAAGTCCAACACCTTTAATTTCTTATACGGTACCAACACTTACCGTGTAAGTAGTAGGAAAGAGGGCTGTAATTTGAAGCAGTGTCTGTTCCCACGTAGTTATAGTGTATTTACAAGGAAAGAGGGCTGTAATTTGAAGCAGTGTCTGTTCCCACGTAGTTACAGTGTAGTTACAAGGAAAGAGGAATGTAATTTGAAGCGTTGACTGTTCCCACGTAAATACACTGTAGTTACAAGGAAAGAGGGCTGTAATTTGAAGCGTTGTCCGTTCCCACATAGTTACAGTGTAGTTACAAGGAAAGAGGGCTGTAATTTGAAGTGGAGTCCGTTCCCACGTAGTTACAGTGTAGTTACAATGAAAGAGGGCTGTAATTTGAAGCGGTGTCTGTTCCCACGTAGTTACAGTGTAGTTACAAGGAAAGAGGGCTCTAATTTGAAGCGGTGTCTCTTCCCACGTAGTTACAGTGTAGTTACAAGGAAAGAGGGCT
>JACXGI010014058.1:0-11711 GCA_016801175.1 Esox masquinongy | reverse complement strand
CTTAGACGACCAGGTGTTAGGCAAAGCTGAAAATTTGACTCGTCAGATAAAATGTCCTTACTCCATTCCTCTACAGTCCAATCCTTATGGTCGTTTGCAAACTTCAGCCTGGCTCTTCTTTGCTTCTCATTGATGAAGGGCTTTTTTCTAGCTTTGCACGACTTCAGCCCTGTCCCTAGGAGCCTGTTTCGATGCGTATTGCTACAATGCATTTTTTTTTAACCTTGCCTTTTCCACTTCTCATTTTCTCTTTTTGTTCTCCATATATTAAAGCCTGTCATTTGTCAGTCTGTCTCTCCGAAGTAAACTTGTAATTACGTCAGCTCAGGTGACTGACTGAGCCACGCATTTGATGTGGGCCGCGGGGGCGTGGCAGCCCAGTTAACAGTGCGTGTGTGTGAGAGAGAGAGATAGAGAATGTGATTTATGAACGACGCTCTGAGAGTACACTACCGCAGATTGGCAGGCCAGTGGCCCACTCCATGCTGCAGTAAGTATAGCGATGATAAAATTGCTTTTTCCGACCCTCATCAACGGCCCGAACCAGCAGCCCATCAGGAATGGTCCCGGTTTTCCCCGATTAATCACTCTGGCATTGGGGCTGTACTATCAACTTATGTTGTATTATTGTTGTCATGCCATCTTACCATAGAAGTTAGATATACAACACTTTGTTTTATGTGGGTTATAGAATTATAGTATGCTTCATGGTACACCAACTGATTGACTGCACATTCACTCCTACTTCCTCTACTGCTACCTTTGTGAACAGCAGTGCCTACATGTTCCACACACTTGTATGTTTTCTTTCTTTATCACATACATACTGCATGGCAGCCTGTCTGCATGTTTGATCCGTAATTCTCTTGGCATTGAAATGTGTAGGGCTTGTAAAGTCAGTAAAAAAATGGGAAAAGTGGCCTTTTAATAGGCTTAATAGGCTACAAGCCAAGATAAATGGATATTCAGAAGAAAGGACACAATACAATTACTATAATTATATGCCTTTATATACACCGATCAGCCATAACATTATGACCACTGACAGTTGAAGTGAATAACACTGATAATCTTGTTATCATGGCAGCTGTCAGTGGGTGGGATATATTAGGCAGCAGGTGAACATTCTGTCCACAAAGTTGATGTGTTAGAAGCAGGAATAATGGGCAAGCGTAAGTATCTGAGCGACTTCGACAAGGGCCATAATGTGATTGCTAGATGACTGGGTCAGAGCATCTCCAAAACTGAAGCTCTTGTGGGGTGTTCCGGGTCTGCAGTAGTCAGTACCTATCAAAATTGGTCCTAGGGAGGAAAAGCGGTGAACCAACTACAGGGTCATGGGCGGCAATGGCTCATTGATGCATGTGGGGAGCGAAGGCTGGCACGTGTAGTCTGATCCAACAGACGAGCTACTGTAGCTCAGATTCCTGAAAAAGT
Source organism: Esox masquinongy (assembly GCA_016801175.1). NCBI lineage: Eukaryota > Metazoa > Chordata > Actinopteri > Esociformes > Esocidae > Esox > Esox masquinongy. The sequence continues at coordinate 10,274 of JACXGI010014058.1, read as the reverse complement.
TAATGCTGGTACTGATAGAAAGGTGTCAGAACACACAGTGCATTGCAGTTTGTTGTGTATGGGCTACGTAGCCACAGACCAGTCAGGGTGCCCATGCTGACCCCAGTAGTAAATATAGGGTGGCTTTTGTCACTTTGGTGATTTATGACCCTGGTGGGTGGGGCTTCCAGTTTGATTTGACAGGTGGGTGGGACTTCTGGTTTGCTGGGTGGGACTTCCTGTGTGACATATGGACTTCCTGTATAACGTGTGTTAGGGCGGAACTTCCGGAATGACGTATGCATGCCGGTGACTTTATAATTTATGATTGCATGGTTGTTTTCATGTTTGATGTTTTAGAACTATTGATAAACACCCAGACAGGTGTTATAACAGTAGTGAGATGTTTGATGTTTAACAAATGGGTCTTAGGGTTCTGGAATGTTAAATTCTCTGGGAATTAATAGCTATTATATCAGTGGCAAGATGTTTGATTTTTAACAAAAGGGCGCCAGGGTTCAGCACTGCTAAACCCCCTGGCATTTTATGTTCCGATAAGTGCCACAACAGATGTCTTACAACCAGTGGGTGTTAACCTTTCATGTTTTATGAGGCAATAGGTGGTTGGCGGGGTCTGTGTATTAAAACCACGGAGACCCCGGTGATTTTCATTCAGTCTTGCCGGAGTAAACTTGCGTACACATTACAAACCATGGCGGATTGTGCAGCGATCAATGTTTTAGGTGAAACACCGTTGAAATCTACCAGCTTAACCGCTGCTCAGCGAGTCGGCAAGAGATTACAAATGGCCAGCAAAGATGCGATCAGCATGCCAGCCCCAAAGAAACTGATAAAGTTTAACCCGAATTCATCAACTACACCAGGATATGTTGGCACAGGAGTGGATGTTGGACAATGGGCTGATTGGTGGATACATTTTCATCCCTGATACACTGGAGGTTGCATTTTATGAATTACCCGAAGGCCATGATTTGAAGGCTGGTGTGACTGATCAAATGGTCTTTAATGCCAGTTTATGGACCACCTTTCGAAAAGTGTTTTATTTGGGCCCAAAACAGGGCACACATAATACAGTAGATGTACTGTTTAAAGTAATCGAGGGAATGAAACAGTATGACTCTGTTAGATTGGAACTATTTCCTGACAATGTTGGTGTGTTAATGTGTGACTGCGAGTGCGGACTGTTCGACTGACGTACATTCCTGAAGCCCCGCCTTAAGATAACACAGTCCTCAACATAGCATAAAAACAGACAGACCGCCTGTGACTATCAAGCAGTCGGCAGACTTTACGAAACATGTCTCAAGAATACAACCAACCGGAATTTGAAGAACCCAAGGCTGATGACTGGTTGTGTAACGCCTTGGATGACGACGCTAAACCCTGATACGGTACCCCGGACCCTGACAGCTCGATTCCACCGGTATACCCACCAAGAAACTACCATTGGCTTGACCGGCTTGGCACTCAGCTAGGACCTCTTAATCTGTCATACCTTTCAATTGCTGACAAGAGTTATCACAAAATGGACAAACGCCTTGCACCACAAGTTTTAAAGATCATCAAAGCAACATTGAGTATGATCCTGGAATCCTTTGTTGCGGCCATTCTCCAGAAAGCATGCATCGGATGTGAAGTGGACCACCTGAGCCAGAGAAGACATTCTTGTCTCAACTCGCCTGATTATTTTTTTGAGACCCATTATGATGAAATTGTGGAGACAGTTTTAACACCACGACTGAAACGTGCTGATCAAGGCATTGAATGCATCTGGTATTCAAGCACGGCTGACCGAAGTTCACGTGGCAGCCCAAAACTTTCTGCGTGAGCGCAAGTCAGAGCCAAAGATCACACAGAGACTGAGTGAGAACAGGGATGAATACATGGATAAATTTAATGCGGAAGCTGTATGCAGCGCAGTACAGTCTTAGTGCAACAAAAACAAAGAGACTGCTGTCTAAGGATGGGTAACTTCAGTTGTCGTGTTTACATGTATCTAAACAAATTCAATGGGGCTTTAGCGATTAAACGGTTGATGCACAAAGCTATCAAGAGTGGATTTGATGGTTGTAGACTTTTTAACCCCTTCGTTGTGAATGGACTAATATGATTTCAGCCATAACTGTCCTCCCTACACAACTGAACTGTACTGACTGCCAGTTTAACCATTGCATGCAACAGCCAGTCAAGCTCCCCTTATCCCTCCAAAAACATAAAAATGAAATATTACAGTAACTACAGCACATTGACAGAGTATTGTAATAACTGTGGTTTAGGAGTTGTTTCCGTTTTTCAGGGAGGGGGTGTATCCATTGTAAAATACAGGGCCCTGGTGGAATAAAACCCTAATCCACTATTTTAATGATTTAGAGGTATAATGTACACACAATGATTCCAATTAATCGTGTAATAGGTTATGTGTAATAACAACATGGTGGATTTCTATGCTAGTGAGTCACACCAAAGATTGGAAGGCACCGCTGGAACGACAAGACTCTCAGCTTTCAGCAGATGCCCTGGATACCCACATAGGGCCTACCGTTCTCTTATAAGACTGAATTTAATTAAGTAACAGAGGTACCCCAGATCTGGGGTACTTACATTCAAGAACATGTCAGTGCAAAGCGTTTTAATGATCTGCACAAGCATATGGAAACAGTCAGGAACACATCTGATGATTGGCCACAATTGTTGTCAGTGTTGAATCAAATGCTCTAAACAACTTCATGTATAAATTTCTAAAATTTTCAAATGCTGACAACAAACTTAAAAATTGGGCACCTGTTATGTGTGTTTACATTTGTAACAGATGTTTGTGTGGTAAAATTGCTGAGTAATAAAGCTGTGGATGTAGATTGTATTTCTAGAATGTTTACAGATTTTCTAATCAGCAGAAATCTGAATGTTTGTGTAACTTTTCTGAAATTCTTGGATGATATGTAATTTCAAAGACTCAAATAAAACGATGTTAGACATGTACTACTTGTCATTATTGACCCAATGCCCTACGCTGTCTGAATAGATTATGAAAAGTATTTACTACGACCCGGCAAACGCTGGTGCTTATGTGGGTAGAAAGGGTTTGAAAAGAGCATACTTGAAGAATACCGGGGAAATCCTAAAAAATGGCGAGGTAAATGACTGGCTACTCGCCCAGGATACATACACGGTACACAGGCCTGTAGCTATACATTTTCAAAGAAATAGAATCATTGTTCATGATATAAATTCACAATTTCAGCTGGATTTGTTTGACATGGGTGTTTATAGTGTGGAAAACGATAACATGAAATTTATGTTAACATGCATAGATGTATTAATCAAATATGCATGGATTTGTGTGCTGAGAAATAAAAGTGCTATCGAGGTAAAGCAAGCATTTGAAGACATTAAAAGGAAGAACACCACAAAAAGTCCAAACGGACAAGGGAAAGGAGTTTTTTAATTCACATTTTGAATTGTTAATGAAGAGGTACAGCATAAAACATTTTCCTAGAGGAAATTCTGTCAAAGCGAGTATCGTTGAGAGATTTAATAAAACAATTAAATCACGAATGTGGCAGTATCTCACAGCTGCCAACACTCATCTCTATGTTGAGGTTATTCAAGATTTAATTCATGGTTACAACCATAGCTACCATCGGTCTATTAAGATGAAGCCTGTTGACGTTTGTGAAGAAAATGTTAGACTAGTTCTCAAGAACCTAAATGTTAAAACAATGATGAGAAATGGCAAAGTTACAAGTTCCGAGTTGGAGATACTGTGAGACTCTCAAAGTTGAGAGGGGCATTTACCAAAGGCTATGAAAAAGGGTACACAGATGAATATTTTACAATAACAGATTGCATTCCGCGAGTACCTCCTGTATATAGAATAAAAGATTACGATGGTGATGTGAACGTTGGGACCTTTTATGAACAAGAATTACTGAAAATAATCGTGGCTAAAGGATAAAACTTTTAAATTGGAAGCAGTTCTGGATGAGAAAATACAGAAAGGGAAGAAAACGAGTCTTGTGAAATGGCTTGGTCGGCCTGAGAAGTTCAACAGTTGGATAGCATCGGAACAAGTCCTTGACCTAGAAGTTGGATAAAACACTAGGATTTGCAGGATCACGTCATTTACATCGACTGCAATCAGCATGGGTGACGGCGGTTTCTACATAATGCTGCCCAGTAACTCATCGAGACATGTCTATCCAAACAATTTGAGTTCGAGCTATTCCACAAAATTTGCCAAAGGTATAGATTTGAAAGGTGATTGGGAAGTGTCTTTGATAGAATTCCAATACCCGCATACGTGAAAGACTTTTACATGGGGTGAAAACGCAAAACTTGGAAATATGAACTCAACACTGGTTATAACAACAGCATAGGAAAACTAGTGGCAGAGATCAACATTTATATAAAACCACATGGCGTATGGGCGGGGTATGATGAATTTAAAAATATAATGTTTCTAACAGACGAGCCCCATTTTAGTTTGAAATTTAGTGCAAAGTTGGAACAGATATTAGGCTTATAACCAGGCGAACGGTGGTACATCCCATGTTACAGCCCATTCCCCACAGATATTCTGGCAGGGTTTAACACCCTATACATCTACACAGATATAATTGATTAGCAACGAGTTGGGGACAGCCCAGCACATTATCACAGGATTTCGTGACATCTACACAAATTCTGTATTTGAAAATCGTGATATGCACATGTAAAAGGCATTTTTTTCATGTTTAGGACACGATTCCTTCCTATGGCGAACTGCGTACCGTAGGCAACCACTTTTCGTGTACATGACACAATTTTGCAGAAGTCGGAGAGAAATAATTATTTGTTTGTTAATTCTTCTGTTACCTCACAAGTAGTCTATAATGAGACCATCGTTACACAGCCTGTAATGTATTCCCATCCATTCCCAGATCAAATGTGTTCCAAATAAATATTTTGCAGTTTTTGTGCAGACTGGCTACCGTAAATGCAGGATCAACAGCCGATGTATTGTATTAAATGCATTACAAAGACGTTCGTGTAATACGCACAAAAAACTGAAGCTGTTGTTGAAAGAAATTATGAAGAAAGTAGTGTAATATATATTAAAACTAGATCCGTATATGACATGAATCATGAAGAAAATGATGTCCTACACACGAAATCAACTGCCTTTTACGTTCACTAGAAAATTGTGTCCTGTACATGAAAAAAATGCCTTTTACGTGTGCATGTCACAATTATGTAATACAGAATTCGTGTAGATGTAAATCCTGTGATACTCTGTTGGACAGCCATGTCCCACCGTTGAGAACTGTACATATTGCAGGGAAAAAGAACGAAGTTGTCACGGTGAAGTATGACAAGCCACACTATGTACCTCTCAGTAAGAGTCAGTTTGATGAGATCTGTATTGAAGTAAAATCTGATCAGAATCAGTTGGTTTCGTTCGTAGTGGGAAAGGTGATTGCAAAATTACACTTCAAACCCGTCAAACATTTTTTTAGATGCAGCCACAGAAACTCTATGATGATCCTCAAAGGTACGTTGAATACTAAACAACACAGGCCGGTAACAGTTTACCGGGGTATCATGGTAGCGCTGCAATGTATGGGGCTGGTCTAGGGGGCCTTTTCCGGTGGCAATACCTTTGTTGAAGCATGGGTTCTCAATAGCAAAACCACATTTGAAAAATGCAGCGAGGAATATAGTTGGCAAGGTTGTCAGCAATGTTATGGCACGCCAAACAAAACAGCAGGATGGATCAGGATTGATGGTTATGACTGGAGGTGTTAGAAAGACACCACCAGGTAGGAGGAGCCTACCAAAGAGTAAAAAAAACGCAAGAATGAGATGAAAACAAGAGCCACGGTTAAAAGAAAACATATTGTTCGGAGGACAAAAAGGGAACACCGCAAGGTTGATTAAGAACATATTTTAGGAAGATGGCACTCCTACACCGTATGTCTGGTGAATGTATGGAAACATAGTTGGATTTATTCACAGTTCCTTTCACACAGATCTATTGAGAAATCTTCATACATTGAAGTACCAACCCTATCAGCAATATCAGATGCAGCCCCTCATTAGTTATTTATTGCAGGAAATGGCAAAGTCTGCGTTCACCTAAACAATACTTTGTTGCACATACGCGTAAAAGTCACTAAGCCGGACTGAACTAATATTGATGCCAGAGCACGTGTTGGGGTTATCAACTACCCGATAGCCACCCTATTTTCACACGTGGATGTCTCCTTGGGTGATCATTTAATTAGCCAGAGTAGCAACACATACCCCTACAGAGCTGTTATAGAGAGCGTTCTGAATTATGGATGTGATTCATTAAAGACACAATTTTCAGCTGGTTTGTTTTTCAAGGACACCACAGGTCACATGGATGTTACGGACCCTGCAGGTGAGAACGATGGACTTATGAAAAGGGCTGCCTATTCAGAGGATAGTACAACATTTGAAATGATCGGCCCTGTTCATAGTGATATCTTCTTTCAAGAGAAACTCATGTTAAACAGCGTTGACGTAAAGGTTAGGATGGTACGCTGTAAAGACGTTCTGCCTATCGTTTGCATATATTATCTGCGTCACTCTTTGTCAAGAAAGTGTCTGTTTCATCAGCCGTGAAACTTGGACACGCTCAAGCGCTACACTCAACCACTGCCAAGTACCCAATTGAAAGTGTGTGTATGAAGACATTTAGTTTACCGGCAGAAGGGGGCGTTTGCAACCAGGAAAACCTATTTTTAGGACCCCTGCCAAAATGTATTGTCGTTGGATTGGTGGACAATGACTGTTTTACAGGAAGTTACACAAAAAATCCATTTAATTACAAACATTATAATTTGGAGTTTATGGCTATGTATGTAGATGGTCAGCAATTCCCTAGCAAACCGCTCCAACCAGGTTACACAACGGGTTCAGCAGTGCGTGAATTTTACCAATTGGCCTTAGGTTCATGAAAACACCCTAAGGACCAAGCCTTGGCTATTGACAGGTCTTACATCTTACACGGTTATGCCCTTTATGCATTCAACTGCGCACCGGATGAGGAATGCGGTCAGCACCTATCCCTGATCAAGTCAGGGAATATACGACTTGAGATGAGGTTCAGACAACCACTGCCCCACACAATTAATTTGGTTGTTTATTAAATTTTTGACTCCATTATCGAAGTGTCAAACCGGAGACAAGTCATGGTTGACTACTATTAGGAAAACGGTGTGGAAATGAATACCGCAGAGTTGACCGGTGTGGTGAACCAATTTTAATCTAGGACTCATTTCTATGGTGTGCTGGCATGCGACCAACTACCTAGTGGACCAGTCGGAGATGTTGCATCAATGATGATTGTTAGTACACACCCGAGCAATCACCCCTGGAAGCACTGGCTGGCTATTTACATCACAGACGATGGTGTTGGAAGGTTTTATGACAGTTTTGGAAACCCCCCAGATTTTACAAATTTTCCCAAGTCAATCAGTGCATTTCTGCAAACCAGTGAGAATGTGGAAACAGTTCAAAACAAGTCCAGGAAATGATTTCAACCACGTTTGGACAAAATTGTGTGTTCTTTATCTAATGACAAGAGGTCTGAGTTATAAAGATGCTATGTCTTTTTATGTTGATGATTTATGAAAAAATGATGTGCTAATCTCAAAGTTTGTATCTAAGATGTACCAGAGTAAGCGTGATAAACAAATGTTTAATTGCATACAACATGCTCAATCTTGCGAATCGTTTAATTTGTGTCATGGTTGTTGAAGAAATAGAGATGTAAAAGTAAATCATGAGTATGTCTGCTTTATTATTCAACAATAAAACCAATCGTAAAAACACATCAATGTTTTCATAGTATTTTTTATACAACAATTATTCAAGGCAAAAACATACACTTTGACAATGAATCACAAATGATAAAAAACATAAAATAAAAACAGAAAGCTTTGGTTGGTTGATAACCAGTTGCGGAGGGAGTGGTACTGGAAGTAGATGCCGGAGGTGTGGCTAAATGATCCATTGTGCCACCGGACGTTTGTTTATACAAATTGATTTTACGCCTTACAAGCTCATTTGGAATAGTAGTAAAAGGCATGTTGAGACATGCCATGGCCTCTTCAAACTCCCCCCCACCCCAAAGGCCTTCTAGTGTCAGCAATTTTATTGGTTGCTGTCACATTTTTAACCATATCCAACCGGTGCAAACCCTTGATTATCTCTCCTTTGAAAATGAATTCACCATTTGAAGTCCATGAAGTCAAATCTTTAGACCTGTGCATTTTATTACGAATATATTCAACATTCTTCCTACTTCTCGCAGGCACATTATCCAAAATTTCATCAACAAGGTTAACATTTCGATTGGCTGTTTGATTAGTCTCAGTCATGTTCACTACATCAGCCCCAGTTTCAGACCCGGGTAAACTTAATGTCAGTGTATTTGTGTCAAGCTCCCCCTGTCTCACAACAGTCAAAAATCTTTGTAAAATGGCAGAGTATCTTTTAGCTTTCTCATGTAAATCCATATCAGGCTTCAACAGTATATTGCGAATCGTTGAGTCCAAATCATTTTCAACAGATTGTCGTACATCGGTACTAGTCGTTTTGGATTCTCGCAGTTTTTCTAACTGATGTTGTGGCACCACAAACATTTTCTGAGCATGATCCATGTTGTTTAACCGTGTCTCAATGCAATTAGACTGGTTAGGAATGGAACTGCAACACTTAGTAACGGTAGCAGAAAACCTCCGGTTGATGGTTTTTCTTTTCTTTGCGACTGAATTGTTCTTTCTAGACATTTATATAATGACGGCTTTTTGTCTCTTTACTTTTTGGAGCTGCGATTCTGTTCAGGGTATATTACCGCGCCTTAGATTAAGAGCTATTTCACAGAGTGATAGAATGAGGTCGGTGGAAGCTGATTCTAAAATAACTTTTCGTTGACCCACCGATGCCTTAAATAGCATCTTCAGAAGTGGTAGATTTCTACGAATGCGTTTAGACATAATCAACCTTTCTTAGGAACGTACATGACAGGCCAATTGCAGGAAAACAACCCCGTTCCCAGACGGTAATCTACTGGTGTTGTGGCTTTAAAGTCATTAAGTAAACAACCAAAAGGTGGATGTTTTGTGTCTTTAAAACTCTCCATGAAAAACCGAGAAAGACCGGGGTATATCTGTCAGAAGAGGTCAGGATTCGCCGGTTTTCAGAATTGATTTATTGCTTTGACCTTTGACCTTTTGACAGCTACATATGTGTAAGAATATGAAAATTATTTTTGGATTTATGACCGGATGGTAGCATTTGTTTTTCCGGGGGTACATGTCTGGTTAGAGAGGGAGGGGTAGAGCAGGTGATTCTGTGGGATGAGAGGGGTTAGGTCAAAAGGATTATGAAAAAGATGTTTTAATGGTTGCTAATTTATGCCTGGGTTGTTAACAGTTGTGTTTTTCCGGTTAGAGAGGGAGGGTTAGAGCAGGTGATTCTGTGGTATGAGAGGTGTAGGTCAAAAAGGGTTATAAGTAAAAGATTGTATGAACGGTCTGGGGGGTGGTTATATTTGTACAGTTGTTTTTCAGGGGCTTCCTTCTCTGGGAGGAGAGGGTGTAGGCTTTCTTGAGATGCAAGGGTGGGGGTTGAGCAGCAGTTACCTTTAGTTCATTCTCTGAGAGTTACCAATAAATAAGAGCTAGACTTCTCATGGTTTGTAGTTGAAATTGTTTTTTACTCTGTATAAGACTCAAGATGGCGTCTGTGATTAGTGATACACCCCTGACAACCCAGACTTACGAATTAGGCCGCAGAACAGAAAAAAAGACACGTTCCAGAAATATATGATGCGCCAAAAGAAGCGTTTTCTTAATATGTATAGAACTCAAAAACCTTTAAGCATTTGACGGATCAGCGTGTCATGGCGGATGGAAAAATGATCGGCTTTACGTTTGATTACCCGGCTTCTAAAGTGAAGTTGTACATTTTAGCCATGGGAGCTGAATATACAAACGACACCGGTGGCGTGAACCTCAACAGTGGGTCCATACATTGTATGTCACAAATACATAAATCTCTACGGGGTGTCGTGGAAAAATATATCTTCTTGCCAAAAAGATGCAACAACTCAAAAGATGCAATAACTCAGGAGTTTGTGGATTCAATGTAGACTTTTAATGAGTAATCATAAAAGCCGAGTTGACCTGCAGGAACAACTGTCTGGCCAACCCGGGATACACATATTTATACAGTGTTATCTTGCACAATCTTCCTGGCCACCC
>JACXGI010014057.1:0-19710 GCA_016801175.1 Esox masquinongy | reverse complement strand
ACCAATCTGTGTCTGTCCGTTAGCATTTGGTAGCTCAACCCCTAGAGTAGCTGCTACAGAGTCAATGAATTGTTCACTCTCACGTATTTCAAGCTGTGTTATTGTCTCATTCAGCCGTTCGCTCTGAAATTGCTCTGATCTGTTCACCAGTTTTGACTTCGTTCTATCAAGTATAGGGAAATCTTTAGAGTTCTCTAGCATTAGGTTAGCCTGTTTTGCTATGTTAGCATTAGCATTTGTTGATTCACCTACCGGACAGGACTCACAGTCCGACCGGAGGAGCGCTCTGGTGACTAAATCTTCTAAGCGGTTGATCCGTTCCTCCAACAGCTGTCTTAGCTCCTCCATCATAAAAAATCACTCAGAAATACAAAATAACTATGCTGAGCTCCTCTTTTAAAAATTACATAAAATTGTAAAAATCTGATTAAAACAATTATAGAACAAAAATGGAACAAATGTAAAAGATTAAAAGAAGATTAAGAGAAAATTAAAAAGAAAAGAAAGAAAGGTTGGCAAAAGGCAGGAAGCAGGAGAGTTGCATTATGCGACTTACAGGCAAGCAAGCTAGAAATTTTTTTGATAAAGTTCCATTATCTTGTTACGCAGGTCTTTTGACAATTCTTTTCTGCTCCCCATGGCTCAGTATCTAGCTTGCTCAGTGCATCCACGTGAGAGCTAACAAACTCATTGACTATACACAGACACTAATTGCAATTTAAAAAGCCACAGTTGTGGGAAATCCACCATTAATTGCCATTTTCAGCTGTGTGTCACCTTGTGTGTCTGTAACAAGGCCAAACATTCAAGGGTATGTAAACTTTTGATCAGGGCTATTTGGGTGATTTCTGTTATCATTATGATTTAAAAAGGAGCCAAAGAACTATGTGACAATAAATGGCTTCATATGATCACTATCCTTAAAGAAAAGAAAAGAAAAGTTTTTTGCATGATTAGTCATATTTTCAAAATCAATGCCAAAATTTCGCAATTTCTGCCAGGGTATGCAAACTTATGAACACAACTGTATCTAACATTGTCTTTTATGTCTGTTCAACTCATGATTGCCGCTTGCCAGTATTATTTATTCTTGCCCTGTATGTTAACAGCAAAATATTAGAATATCTCACTGAGCAATAACTGAAAGGACCACAATGCATGTAAACATTTTGTCACCATTTGGCACTGCCCGTACTAAACAGCCAATCAGGAGCTGCTGCTAATATACTGATGTGGAAAGAGGGATTCTCTTCGCCAGAAATGTTTCTCCTTCTGTCAAAGAAATTGGGAGTAGGGAATTGGACACAGCATGATCTAATGTTATTTGATCCCAAGCAATGCTGCAAAAGGATTTCTTTCCTCACTTCATCCATCAATACAAGCTGGGTTGACATATTTTATGCCTTATTATGAGGAACATTTTGCACTAACACTAAAACCAGTATCCAAATGCTGTTAAATGGTACAGTTTGCCTCCATAATATTTTTCAACAGTGACAGTCGGGGTTTCAGGAATACCCGGTTGTCATTCACTACTGTTGTAAATAAGTCAGTTATTCCAATAAAAAATGTAATGAATAAGATGATCCTTCAATAAATGACTGCGTTTATATACAAAATTACTTTGACAAAATACTCTGAACGATTAGAACGTCTAGTAAAATAGGATTAAATATGCCAAAGTTGAATGTATTACCATAACTGGAAAACTATTTTTGTTACAGAAAACGTGACAAGGCATAAAGCAAAATATAGCTTACCATCAGCCCATGCTCCCCTGGAGTCCCAGGATCTCCCTGTGGAAATATTAAATACTTGATGAGTAAAATTGAGATAATACTGTATGAAAGGTTTGTTCTGCTTCAAAGGCTTGAAATCATATTTGTAATTAATCTTTGGGGACAACATGATTAAATTAAAGTGTAAGTATGGTAGGCATTTGGTAGAATACATTTTTTAAATCAAATGATGCATTAAGAGCTAAGCTGTTAGCTGGGCTGTTCCTAGGGACCATCATCTCCCACAGTCAGTTCAATGAAAAACAGGTGGTAGGCATTTGGTAGAATACATTTTTTAAATCAAATGATGCATTAAGAGCTAAGCTGTTAGCTGGGCTGTTCCTAGGGACCATCATCTCCCACAGTCAGTTCAATGAAAAACAGGTCCTTGATGCACTACCTATAATCATTAATAAAATACTAGGGATGATCAACTTCATCCAGGCCTATAGGTTATTGTTGCACCATTAACTCTGGAGTTTCAAAACATGTTTTTTACTTATTATATTCTGGGGTTATCCCTACAGTTGGGAAACCAACCATGTGTTCACACTGTCATTTTCGTTTTTATGCTGATGACACAGTACACAGTACTGCAATCTGACTTCCAGCTATTACAAAAAGCTTGAATGGATGCAAATACAACTTTTTATCTACTTTTGGATGACCCCAAAATTGCTACCCTAAACAGTTCTGTAACTGAACATGGTCCTTTCCTACAAATACCTTGGCATTTGGTGTAATGAATATCTATCTTTTAAAACACACCTGGAAAATTATGGTGATGTGTGCATGACTCAGCTTCTGTACTGAAAGCCCTAGGTGAAATCTATCATTTAGTCTTGCGTTTTATCACTGAAACAAATGTTTTTTGCACACATTATTGTCTTTTATATACTTCAGCTGGTTTGAACAGCTTAACATCTAGAAGGGCCCGACATTGGTTGAAATGTTATGCAAGGCTGTCATGCAGAAATGTCCTGAGTATCTAACCTTGAATATGAGTTGGAAAAATCAAACATGCTTCCAAAACCGACTACTCCTGGAGATACCACTGCTTTTTCAGAACTGTTTAAAACTGCTTTTGATTACTCTGATACCCAAACGGAGTGCCATTCAGAATAAACTTAAGTTAAACAATTTATTTTCTGTAAGCATAAAACAATGTAACTAGGTAGTTAGTTGATACAGCTACTTGTGAAAAAAGCTAATGGTGCCTCTTGGCATCTCTGTGCACTTATTTTAATTATCCCCAATCGGAGGCAGCTGCTCCCTATTGCCTCTGGTTGGGGATCCTATTTACGTGGCCCTTGTTTTCCCCTTAGTTTATCAGTCATTGTTTACATTGGATGCTTCAGTTCACGGTTGTTTTGTTCTTTGTTATTTTGGCTAAAGGTGATTAAAGAAATTACTTCCTTTACCTGCTCTACGCCTGACGTCCTTTCCTTCAACCGTGACAGAATGACCGACCGCAATGGGACGACACAGAGGGACTATTGAGGAGGTATGGAATTGGGGTCTGGATCCCTGGCCAGAGGTTCCAGGCCTCCATAGAACGTGACGTCCTTAGAGGATATCCCGAAAGATTTGCTTGGGAGAGGCCAGCTGGGACAGCCGAAGTGGCGGGGAGCAAAGACCCCACTGCACACATTGTGGGGGCTCAGAAGCGAGCCTCCGCATGACCGGTGCTGGGGAAAGAGGGAGGAGACGAGAACGATGTGTCTCCCTCCTACTGCCAACCGCCATCTGCCGCCGGTGAGGGATGGGGGCCGGCCTGTGGGGAGGCAGGTAGGTCAGCATCTGGAGAGGCTGATGCCGAGTGTCAGCCCTTGGTGATGTTAGGTCCCGGTCCGGTAAAACCGGTCCCAGCTCCGCGCATGCAGGCCCCACTGCTGGCGGTTTGGGGGCGGTATCCGGTGGCGGAGTATGGTCCAGTATAACCGGTCCCAGCTCCGCGCATGCAGGTCCCACTGCCGACGACAGGAGTGGAGTATCCAGTGGCGGGGTATGGGCTGGTAAAACTGGTACCTGCCCCGCGCATGCAGGCCCTACTGCCGACGGTTGGGGTGGTGTATCTGGAGGCGGAGCCTCCACCAGTCCCGGCATCCCTTCCTGCTCCAGGGGCGGAGGCTCCTCCGGGCCCGACGCCGCGTTGTGCTCGGGGGTGGAGCCTCCTCCTTTCCCAGCACCATGCGCAGCTCCGAGGGCAGAACCAGACTGGTAGCAGACTGGCAGCTCCGAGGACGGAACACCCCCCCCCCCCCCCCCCCGATGGGTGTTTCTGTTCGAGAGTCCGTGCCTGGGGGGGGCTTGTGCCTGGAGGCCACAGTCAGGGCCTGACTGCAGAGGTGCCTCTTGGCCTCTCTGCGCACTTATGTTTAATTATCCCTAGTCGAAGGCAGTTGGGGATCCTATTAAGTGGCCCTTGTTTTCCCCTTAGTTTGTCGGTCTTTGTTTGCGTTGGATGCTTCAGTTAACGGTTGTTTTCTTCTTTGTTATTTTATTTACTTCCTTAACCTGATCTGTGCCTCACATTCTTTCCCTCAACCATGACAGATATGTTATTACGCAAGTACTATTACAGTTATCATTGGTAAACACAAACAAAGAAAAACTATATTATTTAACCAAACTAAAGTCAGCATTTAAAATAGGACATCTAATTTTATTGTGGGGAATAAACTCGCTTTGGCTGTTTTACCCTCTTCTCTTTTATAGGCTATGACTGTATTGGATTCAAATTCAGTCTTAATGGGACACAGTGAGTTTTTCTTAATGTTGATCCTTCATTCTACCACTTATCCCCTCCCAGACAAGGAGAGAAAACACAATATTTTAACATTTTGTAAGAAAACCATGAGATTATATTTTACCAGATTAGAAATTTGTCAATGTACAAATTTCTAATTTATCACTCGGTTTAGATTTCCACACGTGTACTAGCTAACAACTCAGTACGCTGCAGCAAATTACCATGCGGTGGGCCTGGTAAAGGAATAAAATATTATCAACGCTGTAAATGTGTTTGGCTCTAAATTACATCAAACATGACAAAGCACAACAAAACAGGCCATTTCTGGAATGTCTATTAAACCATATTCAAGCATGACAAAACAAAACAGGCTATTTCTTGAATGACTGTTAAAGCATACTATTTAGCATCAAAGTGCTTTTCAAATTAATATTCAATTAGATAAGCCTGGCCATTAACTCAGTCGACGTCCATTTTGATAGTCTTCTTTGTCTTCTTTCCACCATCTTGACGTTTGTCCTCTCCCAGCCAACAAACAAACTTTCCTTTGTCTTTGTTCTTATGTACCACACCACGCCATGATATTTAAACATGTGCGCATGCATGTCAGAGGCTGCAGTTCCCCTTCTCAGTACTATTCCAAATGCATTATTTTACTTGCAAGTCACTGTATAACCGCCTAAAACACAATATCAGTGTCAACAAAATACAGTTCAGTGCTTCGACATACCAGTCTACGCTCTACTCAACTAGAACGGACCTTCCATACCAATAGAAAGGTTCACACAATAAAAATTGTGGCCTAGACAGGGAAATTACTAGTTCTTACTTGTACGCTTTACACTACTCAACTAGTGCGGACTCTCTTATTATCACCCGAAGAGAGATTCACGCACGTAATTAATTTACGTGGCCTAGACATGGGAATAACTAGGTCTTCTGACTACCTAAGCTATTGCAGTCTTGATTTAATTTGTTTATATGGTGCAGTTTTATGACTCACTATTCAGTTGTTTTCAGCAACCAGTACTGCTTCCTAGCGATTGCAAAATGAGCCCCTTTAGCTCCACTGCTGATTTTCCAAACAACTTCGCAATTTTCAGTACAATCAGTAAACGTTATCCATCTGGGTCGCTGCACCATCTGTTGGAATATATAGTTTGTATAGTGGTTACCTCACAATATCAAATGCTGAAAAAGATATTGAGAAATGTTATTGTTTTGGAAAAATACATGCCCATTTTGAATTTGATGCCAGCAACACATTTCAAAAAAATTGGGACTGGGACATGTTTTCCACTGTGTTGCATCACCACTTCTTTTAAGAATACTCTGTAAGCGTTTGGGAACTGAGGAGAAAATTGCTGTGGTTTTGATAGTGAAATGTATACCCGTTCTTGCTTGATAAAGAAATTCAGCTGCTCAACAATTCGGGGTCTCCTTTGTCATATTTTTCGTTACATAATGCACCAAATGTTTTCAGTGGGGGACAGGTCTGGACTGCAGGCAGGACTTTTTAGCACACGGACTCTTTTACTACGAAGCCATGCTGTTGTAATAGGTGCAGAATGTGGTTTGGCATTGTCTTGCTGAAATAATCAAGGTCTTTCCTGAAAAAGACATCATCTGGATGACAGTATATGTTGCTCCAAACCTGTATATATTGTTCAGCATTAATGGTCCCTTCACAGATGTACCATGTGCACTAATGCACCCCCATACCATCACGGGATGTATTGTATCCATAAAAATATACACTAATAATGTACTCACCGGCAGCCCTGGCACTCCCCGGGGTCCATCCTTGCCTGTGTCACCTGGTGGCCCTCTGGGGCCGGGGGGACCTGGGGGCCCAGGAGGCCCTGGCGGGCCTGCTGAACCCTGATCACCCTTTAGAGAAACATAACAAGTATAACATTAAAATGCCACATTTCAGCCTTATAGATGAATAACTTCAGTAGGGCAACCATTTAAAAATAACAGAGAAATTAGTCATAGGTTACATACAGTGGATATAAAAAGTCTACACACCCCTGTTAAAATGCCAGGTTCTTGTGATGTAAAAGAATGAGACAAAGATAAATCATGTCAGAACTTTTTCCACCTTTAATATGACCTATAACGTGAACAATTCAATTGAAAAACAAAATGAAATCTTTGAGGGGGAAAAATAAAAAACAATAACCTGGTTGCATAAGTGTGCACACTCTAAAACTAATACTTTGATTTTATTACAGCACTCAGTCTTTTTGGGCAATATTTGCCCACTCTTCTTTGCAAATGCGCTCCAAATCTGTCAGATTGTGAGGACATCTCCTGTGCACAGCCCTCTTCATATCACCCCACAGATTGGATTCAGGTCTAGGCTCTGGCTGGGCCATTCCAAAACGTTAATCTTCTTCTAGTGAAGCCATGCTTTTGTGGATTTGGATGTGTGCTTTGGGTCCTTGTCGTGCTGAAAGGTAACTTCCTCTTCATCTTCAGCTTTCTAACGGACGCCTGAAGGTTTTGTGTCAAAATTGCCTGGTATTTGGAACTGTTCATAATTCCCTCCACCCTGACTAAGGCCCCGGTTCCAGCTGAAGAAAAACACCCCCACAGCCACATCCCCAGTTATCAGAGGGTGTGCACACTTATGCAACCAGGTTATTGTAATGTTTTTATTTTTCATTTTTCCCCCTCGAAGATTTCAGTTTGTTTTTCAATTGAATTGTTCACATTATAGGTCACATTAAAAGTGGAAAAAGTTCTGACATGATTTATCTGTCTCATTCTTTTACATCACAAAAACCTGGCATTTTGACAGGGGTGTGTAGACTTTTTATATCCACTGTATGTCTGACATAGTGTAAATTAATTTCTATATTGAGTATTGCTAATTGGAATTTCATTGTTTAATTACACAATTTCTAGTGAGGACTAGTAACGGCTATTTATAATTCTAGAATAACCTTTGACAAGCGTATGATTTTAATAGGATGAATATAAAATATAAACTAATCATATAAATGCATTTTTCAGATTATTTTAATGTCAATGTATAAAGATGAATAAAGTCTGTCTCAAGGTTGGCATGCAAACTGAGGAATGAACAGGTAGAACGTAATTGTCCCTTTATGGAAAAAGACAAGCAAGGACAGACACTACCTTAATAAGCCTCCGCTTTATGAGCTGCTGGTCAGCAGAAAGAAAGCCATGATTGATCTTAGGGAAGACCATCTGAGCGAGCAGGTGCATGAAATCAAAAGGTTGAAGGTCAGAGGTGAGAAAGGTTGAAGGAGGATGAAGTCCCAGAAGAAAAGAAGGAAGGAAGCAAAGAGCAAAACATTGATTAGATCTAATACAGCACCTTCATGATAGGGAGAAATTCACCCTTTTCCACTTTGACAGCTTTGAACATTTTGGAGCCAGAGCCCAAAATTACCAGCTCACTCCGCTGGGCTCAACACACTGGGCTCACAGATCCAGGGAAAAAGGGGGCTCCTCTGTCCAGGCGCTGTCATGCTAAGTCGGACCCCTGAGGAATGTGCTTTCTTCATGATTTTTGTAATAATAATCATAACAATAATAATATTCAGGGCAATTAGCCTACATCGTATTTGATGGGGGGCGGTAAGGGACCAGGATAATGGATGGGGGGGTGCTGTCCCAAAAAAGCTTGAGAACCACTGCAAGAATGGTCCATTACTAGAAATACAGAAATATTGGAGTTTAATGTTTGCAATTTTAATATAGAAAACAGATATAGTACTTCACATTATTTTGTTGCTTCCATCCATTCAGCATCAATGGAAATTAACCAGAACCATGTCTTGTTTAAACAAATGATCACTTTGTTCAACTGCAGATTACTGGGTTAAAAACAACCTTTGGTTTCAATGTAGCCCTGGCATCTTGAAACTCGTTCGGTAAAATGGTATTTGTTGTACTGAGTGGTCAATGATGATTAACTATATACTCCTCTGCCTGCCTCTGGTCTATCAAGGAGCCAGCTGTAAGGGCATGACAGTGATGCATTCCTTCTTAATGTGTTTTGTCCAGGGGTCAGACTGGGCAGCTAGGCAACACCAACAAACCTTGACAGTCAGGATCTGATTGCTGTGCAAAGCGGCTAGTGTTGCAAAACCAGACAACCCTTAAAAGAACAAACAGGACAAGATGGCACAACACACACAAAAAAGCTCCAGACACAACACAATCAGTTCATAGAGTTAGAGGCTATTTAGACTACAACATTTGTCATGACACTGATTTAAATTGAAAAACATTTATATAATGTTTCAAACATTTCAATTTTAATTGCCTCCCAAAAACAATGTGTTTTTTTATAAGGAGTCAGAAGAGCCAGACGTCCTTCATCACGGCTCATTCTACTCCAATACACATTGAGCAACACATCTGCCCTCATTCATGAAACCTTCTCAGAAATGATCTGAGGTTCAAGAGTGGGAAGAGATGTACGATCATCTCCAAAGTGTGATCTATGAAATGGTTGCACCTTTTCGAAATTGCATAGATGTCATCGCAGATTGATAAATCGGATAAAGCCGTGGAATGCGCTGCACCTGTCCTTATTTACATATGAGATCCCCGTGATTTATGCAGGTGTGGCAATCATCAACCTATAAATTGACAGCTTTCAGCATAGATTATAGACTAAATCTGCTAATTAACCATTAATCATTCTCCATGAAAATCAGTGTGGTCACAGAATATTCTTTCATATCTCAGCCCAGAGCTGAGGTCCTTTAGAAGAGCAAGCTCTGCCATTATTTGGGTAACTGCTTGATTCACAACCATTGGTTTATTTATATTCTCACTAGTCAATTTAAGACCTGTTAGCTAATCAAGATACCAGCCACCGAAATTATAATGACCATTTATGATTTCCAAGTATGTCGATACAATAGGCATGAGTGACTCAGGAAAAGGAAGGCAAAGCAAGTTTGTCTAGCGCATTACATACACAAAGGCAATTCAACCCTCCTCCTGTCTCCGCCCCAAGGTTTGATGCTGCTATATTATTGTGCCGGGGGAGTAGGGTAACTTCTCGTCCTTCATGAATATAAGGAATTTTCCTTGTGTCCTCCTCCATTAAAACGTAGGAGGACATGAACCCTTGAACCACACCTCAGGACTACCAGGCATGAAAAACTCGTACCTGTCCCTATCCAAAGTCCTCCTGGTTGTGTTGCAGATGCTGCAGAAGTAGCTGACAATACCTGAGGATGTCTGCTGCCACTCCGCTGCCCAGTCCTCCCCCCGATTGTCCCTGTCCTTGTCTACCTGGTCATGCTGCTGACTTGGATTATGTTTTACAGACTCTGGACACAGCCCACATGCATTTATTATTACAATTTGTACTCTAAAAATGTTCACCCAGCACAACCAGAAGATTATTGGCCACCCCTGAGAGCCTCGTTCCTCACGGTTTCTTCCTAAGTTTCTGCACTTTTAGGGAGTTTTTCCTAGCCACTGTGCATCAACCCTGTTGTTGCTTGCTCTTTGGGGTTTCAGGCTGGGTGTTTTGTAAAAGCACTCTGTGATAAATTCTGATGTGAAAAGGGCTATATAAAATACACTGCACAAAAAAATTAAAGGAACACGTAATCATCACAGTATAACACCTAGTCAATTAAACTTCAGGGATATCAATCTGTCCAGTTAGGAAGCATATGCGATTGTGAATCAATGTCACCTGTTTTGGTGCAAATGAAAGTGAGAACAGGTACACCGGAGAGGCAACAGCAAGACAACCCCCAAAAAGGGAATGGTTTTGCAGGTGGTGGCCACAGACAATTGCTCTCTCCTTATCATTCCTGACTGATTCTTCTCTATTTTTTGCGTTTTGCTAATGTCCTTGTGATAACTGGTAGCATGAGTGGGTAGCTGCAGTCCATTCGGGGTGCACAGGCAGTCCAGCTCCTCCAGGATAGCACATCCACACATACTGTTGCAGGAAGGTTTGCTGTGTCTCCCAGTACAGTCTCAAGAGCTTGGAGGACATAGCAGGAGAGGGGCTGTTACATGAGGAGTGCTGGACAGGGCCGTAGAAGGACATCAACCCAGCAGCAGGACCGGTATCGGCTCCATTGTGCAAGGAGGAACAGGAAGAGCACTGCCAGAGCCCTACAAAATGACCTCCAGTGGGCTAATGGTGTGCATGTTTCTGACCAAACTGTCAGAAACAGACTCCATGAGGGCCCGACATCCTCTAGCACGACCTGGGCTCACAGGCCAGTACTGTACAGCTCGAATGGCATTCGCCAGAGAACCCCATAATTGGCCGTTCCGCAGGTCCGCCATTGGCTACCCGTTCTCTTCACAGATGAGAGCAGGTTCACACTGAGGACATGTGACAAATGTGAGACGCCGTGGTGGACATTATGCTGTCTGCAACATCATCCAGCATGATTCTGCAACATCATCCAGCAGTTTGGTGGTGGGTCAGTGATGGTCTGGGGAGGTATATCCTAGGAGGGACGCAAAGACCTCCACATGCTAGCCAACAGTACCGTGACTGCTGTTAGGTACCGGGATGAAATCCTCAGACCCATCATCAGACCTTACACTGGTGCAATGGGCCCTGGGTTCCTCCAGGTGCAGGACAATACCCAGCCTCATGTGGCAAGAGTGTGTAGGCAGCTCCTGGATGACGAGGCATTGATACCATTGACTGGCCCTCACGTTCCCTAGACCTGAATCCAGTTGAGAACCTCTGGGACGTTATGTATTAGATACCATCCTCTGTCTCATCAGGAGCATGCCCAGACATTCTCGGGAGTGCATACAGGCACGTGGGGGCCATACACACAAATGAGTGTCAGGGTTGTCAAGGCCTGAACCCAAACGCAGATCGGACACAAGAGTGGAAAAGACGATTTATTGAACTTAATCACAACAACGGTAAAACAAAACGCAAGGAGCGGGTTCGGGGTGCAAAGGTCCAGGGTCCCAGGTACAGCATCTCACAAAAGTGTCTTTTCACGTTCCCCTGTTTGTGCCGCTCTTGTAATTCTGTTTCCCGTACCCCGCCTAGACACACCTGCCCTGGGAGATTCATCTGTCTCACCTCGATTTCCGGACCTGCCCCACCACCTAGATTACCCACCTGCTTCACTTACAGTATCTCACAAAAGTGAGTACACCCCTCACATTTTTGTAAATATTAGAGTATACCTTTTCATGTGACAACACTGAAGAAATGACACTTTGCTACAATGTAAAGTAGTGAGTGTGCAGCTTGTATAACAGTGTAAATTTGCTGTCCCCTCAAAATAACACAACACACAGCCATTAATGTCTAAACCGCTGGCAACAAAAGTGGCCTAAAAGCCACAGTGTCTCGCACCCACTGTGAAATTTGGTGGAGGATCAGTGATGATCTGGGGATGCTTCAGCAAGGCTGGAATTGGGCAGATTTGTCTTTGTGAAGGACGCATGAATCAAGCCAAGTACAAGGTTATCCTGGAAGAACACCTGCTTCCTTCTGTTCTGACAATGTTCCCCAACTCTGAGAATTGTTTTTTTGGTTTTCCAGCAGGACAATGCTCCATGCCACACAGCCAGGTCAATCAAGATGTGGATGGAGGACCACCAGTTCAAGACCCTGTCATGGCCAGCCCAATCTCCAGACCTGAACCCCATTGAAAATCTCTGGAATTTGATCAAGAGGAAGATGGATGGTGACAAGCCATCAAACATAGCCGAGCTACTTAAATTTTTGTGCCAGGAGTGGCATAAAGTCACCCAACAGCAATGTGACAGACTGGTGGAGAGCATGCCAAGACGCATGAAAGCTGTGATTAAAAATCAGGGTTATTCCAACAAATATTGATTTCTGAACTCTTCCTAAGTTAAAACATTAGTATTTTGTTGTTGAAAAATGAATATGAATTTGTTTTCTTTGCATTATTTGAGGTCTGAAAACAATGCATCTTATTTTTTATTTTGACCAGTTGTTGTTTTCTACAAATAAATACTCTAAATGACAATATTTTTATTTGGAATTTAGGAGTAATGTTGTCAGTAGTTTATAGAATAAAACAAAACTGTTCATTTTACTCAAGCACATACCTATGAATAGTAAAACCAGAGAAACTGACAGAGGCATTGCTAGGATCACAATACATTCGGGGCTCAGCCCTGCCCCCCCGGACAGAAAGTACGGGGTTCTGAATGTACATGCTAGAAGAAAATTTTGAAATGCATGCTAGTGGCCTATACGCAAACATTATCATAATGTGCGATCAGAATTATAGATGAATAAATCAGGGGCTGTTTTTTATTATTATTTTTTTTTGGTCAGTTTGAGATCCGGGGCTATTCATAAAAGATCCGGGGCTATAGCCCCGACGCCAAGGCCTAACGACGCCACTGGAAACTGATAATCCTGGCTATACCCTTTAATTTCCCTTATGAGTTGACACTATATGTATTCTTTATACCCTAGTGAGTAATTCCTGAATGCCATGTTCCACTACACAACGTCTAGATTTTTTGTTATAAGGCAATTTGCATAGGCCAGATTCAGGTACTGTATAGAGTCTTGCACTGGAGTCAATGACTCTACTATCACATTTCCCCAAGTCTAAGAGCAAAGGCTTTTGTGACAGGGCATTCTCGAGAGTTGCTCCCAGGCGCTGGAACTCTCTCCTCAAAACCATCTGTGACTCTGAGACATTCCCCATCCAGTGGTGTAAAGTAATGAAGTAATAATACTTTGTTACAGTACTTAAGTAGTTTTATGGAGTATCTGGAGTTTTTATATTTCTGTCAACTTTCACTTTTACTTCACTACATCAAAAAAATGTATATACTTTTACTCCATTACATTAACAATGGACTAGTCGTTACTCGCTACACAATAAAATATTAATACAATTCTCTTCATGGAAATAGATTAACAGACTTCCGTAATCGTACCGTTCCGTACTCGTACGGCCAATATTTCAGTGATTTTGGGCAGACCCAAGAGGCACTACATGCGGTAAGAGAGCTCTGAAATTGTGCTACCAATGAACCAACGCTGGGCTTGTCACCTTCTCAACTCGCTTTCTACAGTAGATGCTACGAAAGCAACTGCCAATGATGCATACAAGAAAGTGTATCAATCAACGTTCAGTAAATGTCACATACTATGAAATAAATGCGGAAGATCTACTAGCAGCCGAAGACATGGAAATCTCTTGGTCCCTCCAGCTGCTATGCCCAAATGCTACCCGGTGGAATGCCTTGTTCCTGTCTGTGCAAAAACTCCTCAAGATAATGAAAGACAAGGGAGAGGTGGCCATGAGAGTTGTCTGCGCAGACTCAAAGGTTCCAGTGTAAGTTTGAATTATTAGGTGACTTTTTTTGTCCATTTTAATGTTTGGTAATGCCTATGTAATGGCTTCAGTTTATGGAATGTCCCTGACTCATAATCAATTATTTCATAATTTGAAAGCTAATCTAGGTGGAATTGGCATTTATTTCAGTAACACAATATTTACTGTGATTTAGCATAGTATTTACAATATTTACAGTACATTTTCTCACACACACGACAGCTCAAAGTAACTGGATGGATTCCTGGCCTGTTCTGCAGATCACAGGAGGAGGGAGAAAGAGGAAAGAGGGAGGGAGCAAGAGGAGACAGAGGGAGGAAGGAAGCAAGAGCAGAGAGTGAGAAAGCAAGAGGATAGGGGAAGAGGAGAAAGGAGCTGAAGGAAATAGGGGGTAATAAGAGAAATGGTGGGAACACAGAGAGGGAGAGAGCAGGAGGAGAAAGAAGTTGAAAGAGAAAGAGAAAATAAAACATGGAGTAAGAAAACAATTTGTCAAATTTCTTTCTTTGTACTTTTTTACTTTTACTTCTGACATTTTAACACCAGATAAATACTTTTGATACTTAAGTACCTTTAATATGAGCTACTTTAAGACTTTTACTCAAGTGATTTTTTTATTGATGACTTTCACTTTTATGTACAATATCTGTACTTTTACTCAAGTATGAAAATCAAGCACTTTATACACCACTGTCTCCATCTTCCAGCAAAGTCTCAAACCTCAAAGCCACTCGCTCTGTTTTCTTTCTGTTTTCTTACAGTATTTTTTGTTTGTTTCTGTTGCAAGTTCCATTTTGTAGAGCGTCTTTGGGTCTTTGAAAAGCGCTTTGTAAATAAAATAAATAATAATGATAATAATATATTGTACAGCTGACTGACTGACTTTAATATGCAGGGTCATTAGAAATGCTTTTTCTAATGAGAAGGATTTGGTGGTTTTTTTTTATTAAAAATAATGTCAAACCTTTAGCTGCACCAGTCATTCTTGGCCTGTGACTTTACTAGAGACAGCCCAAATTCTGCAAAAGCTGTGCAAATCATAAAAAATTGTCATAAAACTGCAGAATAGTTCAAAAAATCATGACAGCATATGCCAAACATGGACAAATTTCAATTGCAACAAAAAATAATGGTCTCAAGTCGAAGCTGACCAGCAGGGATAGGTGGACAATAGGATTGTTGCTCAATGCCCCAAAAGTACATTCATGTCACAAAACGGGAGACTGGACACAGGAGCAGGTAAGTAGCAGATAATGGTTTTAATACTAAAAGGTAAATGAATACAAAGTAACTGTGTGACGAGGTGCTAAAGAGCTCAACACACATTACAAGTGATATGCAGCAGAATAAAGAGCTGGGTATCTTTACATGATCGTAGTGCACGATAAACGACAAAGACAGGGGAAAACAGAGGTAACATACAGCCAGGTGATGATGGTTGACAGTGATGACCGGTGGCAACTAGTAGGCCGGTGACTCAGATCTCTGTAGGGAAGGAAGAGGCGTCGCTGGAGGGACTGGGTTAGTGACAAGTCTCAAAAATTACCACAGAATAGAATCAGAAGGCCTGTGACTTAGTCTTGAAATAAATTTTATTTCATGAGCTTCAAAAAGCTGGAATTCCTGGCAGGGCTGCCATTCAGAAACTGCTTGTATCCAAGGCCAATGCACAAAAATGTATTACTTGATGTACAGAGCACAAAACCTGGATCCTTGTGCAATGGAAAATAGAATATGGTCTGATTAGTCATCTTACACCTTATTTTCTACAACCTGATGGGTTTATGTTTGGAGAAATGTCTGCAGTTACACTACAACTACAGTTAGGTCTGGAAATAATTGGTGTGCTGTTGTGCTTGTCACTATATTGTTATGAAGCTACCTGTGTGGTAGGATTTTTTTTTACTGGGTGGTCACTGTAGTACCTCACAGCAATAGTGCTGGACTTCTGTTTGCTCTTTTGTTTAACTGTTCTTTTCTATCAGGGGGATAATGTGACTTTACACCCAGCAATTGCTTTGGGACAAGTCCGCAGGCAGTATTGCACGTAATCAGACTATCTTTATGTGCACTGTTTGTTGTGCTGCCTACTCTGCTGTTCTTGAATGTTATCTGTTCTGATCTGCTGCGAATGCTATGGGGCCTCCATGTTGGGATGAGGAGACTCTCTGCTGGCATGCACCGTAGCTGCGTAGAGTTGGGGGAGGGATATTTGCACCGTAGCTCTGCCAACCTGCTGTCTCCATTTGGAAAGAAGACTATGGGTTTGGGTGGGACGGATGGTTGGGGGAGGGAAATTTGTATATGAGAGTTTATGTTCTTGTTTGTTTTGTGTTTTTGCTTTTCTTTTTCTTCTTTCACGGCTTCTCTGTTTTCTTTGCAAATGCTTGGCCTGTTTTCTCACATTTTTCCTTTCTTTATTTTATATGGCTGGGGGAACTAGCAGTGGTATTACTGGGCTAACCCTAACCCTATAAGGTTTTTATCTTGGAATACCAAATCAATGAATACTCCTGTCAAGAGGTCTAGGGTCTTCTCTCACTTGAAGAAGCTAAATGCGGATGTGGTATTTCTGCAAGAGTATCACTCAAGGTTGCAAAACTCCAGATTTAGTCAGGTCTTCCATTCACACTTTAACTCCAAGACCAGAGGAGTTGCAATTTTGATTGGCCATAGAATTTGTTTCTCAGCTACTAATGTAATTTCTGACAGTAATGGGAGGTACTTAGTCATAACGGGCACCATCTTGCACACACCGGTAGTTTTGGTCAATGTATAAGCTCCCAAATTTGATGATGTTGAATTTGCCAATGATGTTGAATTTGTGTTTAGAGAAAATCCCTTCTCTAAACACCCATCTGTTAATATTTGGTGGGGGACCTGAATTGTGTTGTTGATCTGGCTCTGGACAAACCCCAGAACAATGACTACCTCTACTATGCCGAAGTCCTTTTCAGATTCTATGGCTGAGAATAGGTGTGTGGACCCTTGGAGGTGAGGGAACCCCCGGGTGAGAGAGTACTCCTTCTTCTCTCATGTGCATCACTTTCTCTCATATTGACAATTTTTTTATTGACGGGACATTGCTTCCAAATGTGACAAATATTTACCCATTGTAATATCTGACCACGGTCCCCTGGCTCTTGACATAGTTTTGTTGGAAAAACATCATTCACCTCCCTGTTGGAGGTTTAACTCTCTTCTTCTATCTGATGCAGCCTTCTGTGATCTAATTTCCACTTCCATTGATTTTTTTTTTTTCAAATCAGACTGGCTCTATTTCAAACTCTCTCCTGGGAATCTCTTAAGGCCTACCTATGAGGCATAATTATTTCCTACTCCTCTCATGTAAACAAAGCTCCAAAGGCCAAGTTAGAGGAACTTTGTAAAGCCATCCTTACACTAGATCACCAATATGCCTTGATCTCCAGTGCTGTATAAGTGACGCTTGAATTTGCAGTCCGAATTTAACCTCAAGGGCAGGTTGTCTGCTGGCTCACCAACTGAAACACAGGGCTGCCTCTCTTCTAATTCCCCAAATTATGTGGATGTGAATCTAGTTTTCAAAATACATTTAGGATGTGAATCTAGTTTTCAAAATACATTTAAATAATGCTGAAATAATTAACTTGGATTCATTGGTTTAAGGTTGTAGTTGTATTTTGTAATTACAGTTTGTAATTTATGCCCATCTCTGTGTGTCTGAGTGTTCGTGCATGCCTGTGTTTCTTCCTGTGTTCATGACAGTCAGTTTTATAGCGTTGCATATTTAATCTGGGAGATGGATGGTTTTTAAAAGATAATGTTACAAATATTTGAAAATGAGGTGCTTGAAACTAAATGGTTTTATATCACGGCAGATCGCTCAATTTCTTGAATAAAAAGATCAAAATGGAAGACTGATTTCAAAAACTCAAAGCCCCTGTAAGGGTAATGCTTGCTTCGAGGGCAATGCTTTTTCTGTTCACCTTTTCTTTAATGGGATACAACATTTCAGGTTTCAGGCCCAGTTTGTTATTGAATGTAAAATGTAGAGTCTATCACTAGCCGCTGAATTACTGACCTAACTAAGAGCTTATTGACATTATGAGGGAGATAAAATCCTAAATATACTTATCTTAGTTTTTATAATAATTTCCATAGCATTTGAATATACACTGGCATGTTCGAGACATATCATGCAGGATTGTGTGCATGCCCTAAATGTTCTCATAGTATGCTTTAATTTTCATTCATGACTAATGGATGAAAGATGTGCTCAACTCAACAAATAATTAAAATAATTGTCGTTTCTTCAGTAAAATTTTCGTATACTGTATGAGAGGAGCAACACAACTCCACACAGCTCCCAGCCATCGTGGACCTCCAGCGCTATGACTGCACAGGGTGCGCAGCATCATCAGGGACTTGTCACATCCATGCCACAAACTGTTTGCCCTCCTACCATCTGGTAGGCGATACAGGTCTCTTCGTTCCCGCACCAGCAGGCTCAGGAACAGTTTCTTCCCATCTACTGTAACCCTGCTGAACTCTGTGACCCACCGCTAACCATACCCCCCCCTGCCTCTCAGGGACCTTTTGCACTGCTCCCTTTGTACTACCGGACTCTGACACTGCCTTGCAAAGTCTGACATGGTAGTTTTCAGTTGTTACAGATACATGTCTACCTCGGGAACCTCACTGCTGCTATACCTGCATTTCAGTTGCACATGCCACCTCGCACCTTCAACTTGCCTTCATTGCACACTTAGAATGCCATTTAGAATTGCCATTTGTACCCGCACAACTATTTATCCCACTTGTAACATACACTATACTTAATACTTGTACATTTTCTGCCCTCCTCTATTTGCCTTAATTGCACATTTAGTATTGCCATTTGTAGTGCATTTGCCTTCTTTGCACATCTATACATTCCACTTGTAATACACATATACTTAATTCTTGTAAATGTTCTCCTCTCTTCTATTTGCACTTCTGGTTAGATGCTAACTGCATTTTGTTGTACTGTGCTTGTACTTGTTCAATGACAATAAAGTTGAATCTAATCTAAGATAGAATGAAGGAGATTGCTGGTGGTCTGTTTTCTGTCTGTATACATCTTTGGATGTTCTGTAGGAATATAGAAATCAGATACAGGCACTTTAAAGACAGTTAGACAGTGAACCCCCTATATCTACCCCCAACAATGGTGAAAACGACCTTAGCAGACTGGAGATACTGAACCAAGTCAATGCAATCCACTTTAAACAGCTATGCAGTGGTTGTGGGTTGAGAAGTTACCCTAATCCTTTGTGTCTAGCTTGCTTGCCTGAAAGTCGCATAACGCAACTCTCCTGCTTCCTGCCTTTTGCCAACCTTTCTTTCTTTTCTTACTTTTTAATTTTCTCTTAATCTTCTTTTAATCTTTTACATTTGTTTCATTTTTGTTCTATAATTGTTTTAATCATATTTTTAAAAGAGGGGCTCAGCATAGTTCTTTTGTATTTCTGAGTGATTTTTTATGATGGAGGAGCTAAGACATCTGTTGGAGGAACGGATCAACCGCTTAGAAGATTTAGTCACCAGAGCGCTCCTCCGGTCGGACTGTGAGTCCTGTCCGGTAGGTGAATCAACAAATGCTAATGCTAACATAGCAAAACAGGCTAACCTAATGCTAGAGAACTCTAAAGATTTCCCTATACTTGATAGAACGAAGTCAAAACTGGTGAACAGATCAGAGCAATTTCAGAGCGAACGGCTGAATGAGACAATAACACAGCTTGAAATACGTGAGAGTGAACAATTCATTGACTCTGTAGCAGCTACTCTAGGGGTTGAGCTACCAAATGCTAACGGACAGACACAGATTGGT
>JACXGI010014056.1:0-19713 GCA_016801175.1 Esox masquinongy | reverse complement strand
GCACCAGGTGTCTTCAATATTGAACCTTTTCACAATATTCTAATATTCTGAGATACTGAATTTGGGGTTTTCATTAGTTGTCAGTTATAATCATCAAAATTAAAAGGAATAAACACTTGAAATATATCAGTCTGTGTGGAATGAATGTATACATTATACAAGTTTCACTTTTTGAATGGAATTACTGAAATAAATCAACTTTTTGATGATATTCTAATTATATGACCAGCACCTGTATATATTGCGTCGTTCTGACTGACTGGGCCCGACCACACTACTACCGCTTTGATTAAGGAATGTAAACAACAAACACGTATTAAGAAATTTAGAAAAATAACATTAAAGTCTACTTATTTCAACCAAAAAAATATACGTAAAAAAATGGGGGTTAATTGAATACACACAAGTATTCGAACACTAAATAAATTTCGGGTATTCGAATTTTCGACTATCCGTGCCCATCCCTAATCGATACTGTATCAATGTCATTCACAAATGGCTAATTAGCTGTTAAAACTGCCAGTGGCAAAAGAGGATTTGTTCAGGATAGACAAAATTAGTTAAAACATTTCAAAATGCACCTGTGTTGTTTTGCATTTTGTGACTTTCCATCGAATAAAATACTTTTTCCAGTCATATATTTTCTCATTGAAGATTTCTTAAAAACAGTTTTAAAATATCGTCTCATTTTCGTGAACCCAATATCGTGTATTGTCTCGTCTCATGAGCTAAGTTCATCCTCACACCCCCACCTTTAAGTTATATTAAACCTAGTATAAATACAGTTGATTTTCAAGTGTTTTTGTAAAACATGCTCGCATTCCCCAATTACTCTTACTCTTTTAGCGGTGGCTAAAAGTTTTATGTTTCTAATAGTTGTTTAAAGGAAATTGAGCCATAGATTATCATTTCCACGGGGCGCAGAGTATTTGGCACGGTAAGGAACCATCTCACAATAAGTTTCAAACTTTAAATAGCAAAGAAACATGAAGACCTAGTCTCACAAAAGTGAAAGTGTAACATCGATCCACTTTCTAGGTGGCCTGTATTGTGCAGTTTGCAGCAGCAACTCCTGTGTGTCATTGCGTACAATTGGGGCATAAAATAGTTCCAAAACCGCTAGCACAGACTGTTTGTTTTCTCTACATAACAACGAGCCCTGAGCACTGCTAGCATACCACATGAAAAACAGATGACTGGTGCCTGTCCACTCCCCTGAACGTTTCATTTACACATTTATGGAACTCAAAATGGGGGAGTTTGCGATTACTGCATGTGTCTATATCGCAATTTCTGTTATAATTTGATCAATTGTACAGCCCTAATTTTAATCTCATTTGACTATTTTGAATTCAGATACAGTCTAGACATGTTACCGCAATGCAGACATTAAAACTTAGTTCATGAACAGAAATAGGGTTCATTTTTACTCCTGTTTTGGTAGGGTCTGTTGTGTACGCAATTTGAGGAGTTGTGTAAAGAGGGGTATTGTTAAATGAGAGTAGAATAACCCCAGTGTGTTTTGCTGTCCACTCGAAAAACTCTTAAAGGTTGTTCAAAATCGAACAAATCAAAATGAACCATATCGTTCAGTGTTTCCTCACCTGTAAATGCCAGGTTGTCTGGCAACACTTGATGCCAGCACAACAATTTTGGCCAAGATGACGGCAAGGAAACCGCTGGTATTGCGAAACCCTTGCTCATTTCGCTAGGTATCGATACCAGGAGTTCGGCAACTGGCCAGCAACATTTCCCACATGCTTTATGACGTGGATTCTTTCTCTCTAGCAAAACAATGTGAACTTCCCCTGTCAACTGCAGACAGGATGAATCATCTATATAAGGACAGTTCCTGGGAGGAAGTGACCGATCAGCTCTCACTGAGATAGCATCTGTTAACTCTGCGGAGAATACACCAGCAGGCTAGCAGCATGGTGAGGAGGGATGATTGTCTCTCGGTGGTTTCTGTTATCATTCTGTGAATGCATGCCTTGCAGAGAGGATGGTGCCCATGCAGTCTTTCTAGCCTAAGGTGCATTAGAGGACACATCTCCATCTTTGACTCTCCCAAAACGACTGTAGTGTTGTTTCTAAGAGGCAAGGCCATAATCGTAAATTGTACAGCAAAAAATATTTGAAAAGTCCTTGGTTTTATTGATTTAAGATATTAAAGGGGCACTGTGTAGAATACTGCCTCTGAACAATAACATCTCTTCGTCTTCCCTTTCCGAACGAGATCCGAATAGTATTAGCTAGTCCAGGGCGGTTTAGGGTGGGAAGGATACTACCGCGAGTGTCGAAAAAGCCAGTGTATTGAGATTACAAATCAATGCAAACTGATAGACGGACCGGCAAGAAAGTTTAAACGGAGATTATCTCTGGCACTCAGATTAATTTACTAGAAAAATATTATTTTAAACATTAAGACATTAGGTGAAACAAAACCCGTAATTTGTGTAAGTCAGGATATTAATTTCCAACAATCTTTTTAGAGTGAAGCCTAGTGACAGCCAGAGAAAATGTTTCTTAGTGATTTTAAAATCAATATAGTTTTGATATAATTTGGTAAGGTGTGTTGTTGGGGGGCCGTCTTACACCATGTTACCTTGTAATTTGCCAGTGGTGGATATGGTGTTACTGACACAAATCAACTGAATTACTTGAAAGGCTGTTTTGTGCCATAACAACTTAAATATCTGAGTCACTAAAAAGATTTGGACATTTTATCGCTAGTGTGAGCGCTTCTGTGGGAAAACGAGAGGAGAGCACGGCTTATCAGATTCCAATCTTAGCAGCAGGCGCCCCAAATTTCATCCGTCTCTTTACTGGCAACACTTGGTCTGCCGAGTATTCTGACAAATGAATATTGAGGAATTTGCTGTTATGTAATGTCATTATTCGTTATCGGAGAAAGTTACTGAAAAACAGACACTCTTATCTCTTGCACGGCGCAGAACGCTGAGAACGCCATTGGCTGATTCAGCAATTCACACTTGATCATCCCAGTCTTCTGGGTAATCATCGTAGTTCAACGTCCACCCAATAAGTAGTCCTTATCCTTCTCGTAACCTTTGTTTTTAACCTTGTTTTTACTTATTGGTAGGCCTGTCCTTTCAAAAAGCATCATATTACTGCATTCCTGTCCACAGATGTGCCCATTTATATGTCCTCTTCCACAGAACCATCATGAAGTTTCACAGCATGAAGATGGAGGAGATCAACAAAATAATTAGAGACCTGTGGCGCAGCACATACAGAGGACAAGGTTATCTGATTTAATCATGTAATAGTTGTTTTTCAGGAGCACATATTAACTTGTGCGCCTGGGGTATCGTTTTGTATTCTGCATTAGATTCAGTTAAATAATCCAGTGTGTCCTCCATCCATCTTGCACGAACTGCAACATTTAGTATGTCGGTCCTGTGTACTGTGGCTACCAAACGCTCTTCCTGTAGAGATAACAGGATGGTTTATGGTTAAGCGTATGAGAAGGAAATGTTATATTCAACTGCAATTTGCTTTAATCGTCTGTGGGTGGAAGTTTATAGTGACTATGCATTATAGAGTGAAATCCGGTGCTTCTCGCAGCGCCTGTTACTGTATGTGCCTGATTCTAAGAATAAGACTTCTCTGTCAGTGAGCCGCGGGCCGAGTCCGCCTTTCATGTGTAGGTTTTAATTCCACCTCTAATTTCAACCTGATTTCACTTGTCTACAAAAGTAGTTGTCAGGATGGCCCGGCAGAGCCAACGGGAACTGGGTTGGGCAGCTCGGCCGTGTAACGACCAAACTCACTGCCTTTATTGTGTCAGCCTGCACTTTACCCAGTGATATCCGTCCAGATGTTCATCCCACCCTTCTCTCCTCCAGACATTGAGTATGTGGAGATCCGTTCTGACGTGGATGAGAATGCCTCGGGGGCTGGCGTGAAGCGGAGGAACTACAACTACCGTGTGGTCATGGTGAAGGGGGACACCGCGCTGGACATGAGGGGGCGCTGCAGTGCCGGTCAGAAGGTGCTTCACCTACTTCCTGTTAAGTTCATACCACAGATGGTACGGCGTTACCGGAAGGGGCGACGTTTTGTGTTTCTGAGGATGACATGCGTTTGTATTTGTAGGTCCTGGCGTCACTCATCATCCGTTTGGCTCTGGCTGAGACCTTCTGTCTTAACTGTGGCATCCTGGCCCTGGATGAGCCCACCACCAATCTGGACCGAGAGAACATCGAGTCCCTCGCCCACGCCCTTGTGGAGTAAGCACATTAGACCCCCATGTCCCTGCTTTTAATGGCTCCCGCGGAAACATTGTACAGTTATGCTCAGAAGTTTGCATACCCTGGCAGAAAATGTGAAATTTTGGCATTGATTTGGAAAATATGACTGATCAATCAAAACACTGCCTTTTATTTAAGGATAGTGATCATATGAAGCCATTTATTATCACAATTGTTTGGCTCCTTTTTAAATCATGATGATAACAGAAATCACCCAAATGGCCCTGATCAAGTTTACATACCCTTGAATGTTTGGCCTTGTTACAGACAAGGTGACACACCCAGGTGAAAATGGCAATTAAAGGTGAATTTCCCACACCTGTGGCTTTTTAAATTGCAATTAGTGTTTGTGTATAAATAGTCAATGAGTTTGTTAGCTCTCACGTGGATGCACTGAGCAGGCTAGATACTGAGCTGTGGGGAGCAGAAAAGAACTGTCAAAAGACCTGGGAACAAGGTAATGGAACTTTATAAAGCTTTAAAATGATATAAAAAGATATCCAAAGCCTTGCAAATGCCAGTCAGTACTGTTCAATCACTTATTAAGAAGTGGAAAATTCGGGGATCTCTTGATACCAAGCCAAGGTCAGGTAGATCAAGAAAGATTTCAGCCAAAACTGCCAGAAGAATTGTTTGGGATACAAAGAAAAAGATGGTGTGGTTGTTTCAAGGAGCACAATACGACGATATTTGAACAAAAATGAGCTGCATGGTCGAGTTGCCAGAAAGAAGCCTTTCTTTCTGGCAACTCGCACCAATGCCACAAACAAGCCTGGTTACAATATGCCCGACAACACCTTGACACGCCTCACAGCTTCTGGCACACTGTAATTTGGAGTGACGAGACCATAATAAATAAAATAAAATAAGCGCTATGTTTGGAGAGGGGTCAACAAGGCCTATAGTGAACAGAATACCATCCCCACTGTGAAGCATGGTGGTGGCTCACTGATGTTGTGGCGGTGTGTGGACTCTAAAGGCATAGAGAATCTTGTGAAAATTGATGGCAAGATGAATGCAGCATGTTATCAGAAAATACTGGCAGACAATTTGCATTCTTCTGCATGAAATCTGCGCATGGGACGCTCTTGGACTTTCCAGCACAACAATGACCCTAAGCAAAAGGCCAAGTTAACCGTCCAGTGGTTACTGCATAAAAAGGTGAAGGTTCTGGAGTGGCCATCAGTCTCCTGACCTTAATATCATCTAGCCACTCTGGGGAGATCTCAAACGTGCGGTTCGTGCAAGATGACCAAAGACTTTGCATGACCTGGAGGCATTTTGCCAAGACGAATGGAGCAGCTATACCACCTGCAAGAATCCGGAGCCTCATAGACAACTATTACAAAAGACTGCATGCTGTCATTGATGCTAAAGGGGCAATACACAGTATTAAGAACTAAGGGTATGCAGACTTTTGAACAAGGGGCAGATAATTTTTTTTCTATGTTGCCCTGTTTTGTTTTATGATTGTGCCATTCTGTTATGACCTACAGTTGAATGTGAATCCCATAAGAAATAAAAGACGTGTTTTGCCTGCTCACTCAGGTATTTTTTACAAATGGTACATATATTACCAATTCTCCAAGGGCATGCTAATTTTTGAGCACAACTGTATAGCCTTGTTTTGAATAGTTACTCACATGGTTTCCTTAAATCCAGAATGAAACCATAGATTCCAGCCACATAGTTTAGTATAATAACAGAAAGGACCCTGAGAAGCAGCTGTCTCCGCCATCCCATACCTGACCTGGAGTTTCTAGCTGAACTGTCTGAACACATTACAATGCTTAGTCTTATGTGCTAAGACTCCTCACCATTGGGGGGATTTCAACATGGACTCTTAGTAAAAAAATAAAAAATGTGAAAGTATGTTGGTTGGATAAATATTCAAGCTCTGTGCTGTGGAAGCTCCATGTTTACACGGATAAAACAGATTGCTCCAAAGAAGACAGTTTCCTTACAGCCGGCCTTCACCCATGAACCACTCAAGTGTCTGTCACATTTTCTGGATAAAAAACCCACTGTTGAATGGTAATTGGTAGGGTCATTGATAGGGCTGGACAATCTGAAGGAAAATGAGCACCAAAGAGCATTCTGCAGTTAGAGAAGTATAAGTAATAAAGTGAACGTAAGATTTAAAGCTGTTATTGCAGCAAAAAGGTGGCTCTGCCAAATACTCATGTATAAGAGTTAATTGATTCTGAGCTTTTGATTTTTTTTTTTAAAGTATCATTTGTAATTCACTAATATGTTAGAATTGGTCAGACCTTCTTTATTGGCATGTTTAAACTTCTAGATGACTGCAGCACTCGAAGTATTCGTGCTGTGGGGTGGGTATTGTCTTTGAAGTATTTGTGCAGTGGTGGATATTGTCTTTGAAGTATTTGTGCAGTGGTGGATATTGTCTTTGAAGTATTTGTGCAGTGGTGGATATTGTCTTTGAAGTATTTGTGTAGTGGGGGGGGTATTGTCTTTAAAGATTGAGGAAATGCATGTTAAAAAAACTGTCTTTGTACACCATTCTTACTCTACTTGCTCCTTCTCAGAATCATCAAGAGCCGCTCACGCCAGCGCAACTTCCAGCTGCTCATCATCACCCATGACGAGGACTTTGTGGAGCTCCTGGGACGATCCAGCTACGTGGAACACTTCTACCGTATCAGGAAGAACTTGGATCAGTGCTCGGAGATCACCAAGTGCAGCATATCTTCCCTCAGCTCCTACCTGCACTGAGTTACAGACACCTTACAAAGACTTGATTAATTCAGACAGACCAGTATTCCATTTTAGACATGATCCTCATCAGACTAATTTCAATTTACAAATTACTTTGTGTGTACATTTTCATTTTACGCTGTATGGTTTAAGCCCCCCCACCCCACCCCATTTATGGATGTCCTGTGCTCAGAATTCCAGTTGGTGTTGATATCTGTGCCAAGTAGTTTGTCTGTTCCTTCATTAATCAATGGAAGTCATTGATGAAGGATATTGGTTCTTAGACAAGATGCAGTCAATGCAGGAAGGGACCCAGATGAGACTCAGTCAATGCAGGAAGGGACCCAGATGAGACTCAGTCAATGCAGGAAGGGACCCAGATGAGACTCAGGGGCCTGGTTGTTGGTTACTGCTGGTATCCGGTGTTCAGAGAAAAGCCTTTTGTATTGGCGACGCTGCTAATCAACCACATCTCAATCAAGATATTGTTCATACTTGGTATACTTGATAATCTGCTGACACTTCATTCGAATAAAAAAAAGTTTACGTTAAAAATATGCTGTGTCCTGTGTATAAATATTCGGTGTTGACTGAGTAGTCCTCACTTCTGGCTTTAAATTATTTCCTTCTGCCATTGTAACTTCTCTGAATTACAAGGACTTGCTTAGCGTTTCTTAGCCTTGGCAACCCAACCCAAAATGAAGACTTGGATCTTTCTGCTGTCTGTTAACATGGTGCTGGGTGTCTCTGCAATTCCGTTAGCACACCGGGTTTCCGTCCAAGCCAACTTGGAGAAGATTATTGGCATGGCAGAGGACTACGTAAGCACTCTGCCTGAGGTAAGAGTGGACTAAATCACCTCGAAAGCACCAACTTTAAGGTAGCTTGTTGACAATAGAAATAAAGAGCACTGCTCTTGTTTAGGATTTACTGGTTTTGTGATTTTTTAAAGTGTAAAATATCTCACAGTTGCGTATTTTTCACTCTAGGACCTTCTGAAGACACTTCGCAAAGATTTAACACATTTGACTGAGACCACGAATAAATGCAAGGTAGTAAAGTCCTCTGCCTTTTTAGATTTCATTTTTAAATAAACCGTACACATATATGGTACAGAGTAATATTAGGTTGATGTAAGACAATTTATGAGACGATCAAAAAAGTGCTTCTTGACAAAATGCTAACTTCATTTACTAAATGTTCTTTTACAGGAGTTCTTTTGTGAAGCTGAGGCAATTTTGGCATCTCTGGAGCATGAGTTCTTTGGTGAAGGAGGAGAGATTGTCCGATCACTGGGACAGTACAACAGACATGTAAATTACTTAAGATATCTATTAATAGTTTCCCATTGACCTGCAGTATTTGTAACCTTAGAAACCATCACATGACCATATTAAGGACCCACATGGTGGGGAAGGATGTTGATATCTGATCTCTTATATTCTCTTAGATCAACTGCCCCACTGCGAATCACAGCCAAGTCAACCAAGTGGAGCTGAAGAGACTTCTCGATGACCTTAAAGGATGTGGCCAGAAAATCAACTCCAACCAATAAGGTTTAGACCAACTCGATGGCTCATTGTAATTTATAATTTCTTAAGTGTTATTTAAGTTAAAATAGTGTTAAATTACATGGAGCATTTTCATTTTTTAAACATTTGTTTTACCTGAAGTACATATTTCTGATGTGCTCATAAAAAACCTGTTAATAAAGACAATTGGATATAAAAATATTTTTTTTACCGAAAACAAAACATGACTAGTATACATTCATTTGTTTTTAACTTTCACATTTACCAGAATTGTTCCCTTTTTCAAATTGATGCAGTGACGTCAGAGTTGTGGCTGAAAAAAAATTTAGCCTGTCCTTTCTACTGCAATCGCAAATTAAATCTAAATAGGGGGAAAAAACTGATGGCAAAATTTACAAACATCTCACTCGCATACCCATGAAATCGATGTTTTACTTTTTTGCCATGATTTTTGATTCTCAGCTTCTAGCGATGGTCAGCCGTAATATGGTGTTGATTGCTGAAGCTGAGGATCAATTTGAAATATACATGTTTTGCAACTCCCCTCCTTGTAAAATTCCTTCAGTGAATGCGGAGTTCTGACGAGAGGCTGTACTTTAACATAGGAAGGAGCTTCACCACTGGCACGCAGCCGTTTATCACTGCTTGCGCGAACGTGTCACTAAACCCAACAGCGCCCCCGTCCTTTCATACGGCAACAGTGCTGCCTGCCGGTCGTGCCTTCTGCTGACCTATTAAGACAACAGCAGATATGATTATTCATGGTGTTGCTGAATTATTCAGATTTTTTATTAATATTTAATCTTTTTTTCAAGGTAAACATGGGTGAGCTAGATTTAGTTTGATATATTCCGAGGTGTTGCGTGTCCTTTGCCTGCCATTATTTGTATCTGAAGAAAACCTTTTTAGGGTTAGCTGCAGATTTGTGTATCGTCAGTATAATGAATGCTAGGCGAAACTGCAGAAGTGTATTTCTCTTCAAGACCAAGGGTTGCCTTGAATACTGTTGGAGATAGCCAGAATAGGGGGTAATGAAGCCTTCCCTTTCTGTATCTGTCTCCACAGTACAGTTTGGATCCCAATGCCCAGGGGATCCTAAATAAAACCGTAATGAGCTAGTGCCTGGAGGCTATGGAATCTGCCTTCCCGTTCAACTTAATCACACAGGCTTCCTCGGTCACATCTGATCTGTGCGGGTGTGACCACACAGTGAAGCCCCGTATAATTGAGCTCAATAGTACTATTTGTAAGCCTCACCCAGATCCATTGGCGGGCTTTTTTTTTTTACCTTGTGACTGGGGGTTTAGCCCCAGGGCAGTCTTCGGCCCGGGCAGCAGGGGACCACCAGATGCATCTGCTGTGGGATTTCTGGGGCCCTCTGTGGACCCGCCCTGTTTTTATGTCTCCTGAAAAAGCCAGTGCGTGGAGAGAACAGGAGACAGAATGAACTCCTGACAATAATGTGCCGCTGGCCCACTCCGGTGCGCTGGTCTGGAGGCTTTCGGCGGGCCCCTGTTGTCACAAGACCTCACTGTCAAACTCCACAGGTCACAAAGTGAACCCACCTGATGTGATTGACTTGGAAAGGTGAAGACAAAACAAGATGGCTGCGCTGTTTTCTCTCTGAGAACTTTCTGGGATGGGATTCATACAGACTGAGTGGATGTGTTCATATTTTTTCCGGTTTTGCCGACTCTTTTTAAGTGCTTTTCTCTGAGAATCAGCCAGTGTGAGTTATTTCTGAGTTTGTTAATCTCATTTCTAAAGGCACTTTTATAATGGAGTGCTGTTAAATTATGCATGTAATGTATAATACTTTTGGAGGCATTGAATTAAGCAGGTGGCATCCAAGGATATATGTCATATCAGTAGCCCACCCTCCCCTGACTGATTTGGGTGGGACACAGAAAAAGGAAAATCGAACAGCGTTTATATGCTGACTGTGAAAATAAAAAGCTGTTAAGAAAATATAGTAATGCTTTGAAGATATTTGTCATAAAAAGCATTTGTGCCATAAAAAGCAGGTTATTGACTCACGCGTTAAATACTATTATTCTTATTAACACATTGTATCCAAAAGTGATTTGAACTACAGATACCAACACAACAGGGCCAACCCAAGGCCCAATCAGCCGCTTAGGGCCTCCTACTGCTAGGGTGTCTTTGGCCGAACATCCATATTTTTTCAATTTTGTATTTAAGAAACTAATTTTGAGTCTCAACTTGTCATTGAAGGTAACATGTTAGAATACACGAGCAATTTCTAAATTTGGTTTACCATCAGCAGTTTTTCTCATTTTATGCCAGCTTACTGTTACTCATTAATTTAGCCTGTTGTTTTGTCCTAATCATGGCTGAATAGACAGGCCACACATGCCCAGACCTCCAGTGTGACCCCACCGATCTTCTTGGTCAGTCTTTATTTGGGTATTGTATGAAATACTTGCACAGCGAAACATGTACAACTGCAGGAGAGGAGCTTTCCCCACCCACCCCAACCAAATCATGCTTATTTTTTACTCAAAAACAAAAGGGAAACTTGTTTTGACACAATTTATTTTTTATCTCAAACCAATACAACATCAGACGTTTGC
This sequence comes from Esox masquinongy, assembly GCA_016801175.1. Classification (NCBI taxonomy): domain Eukaryota; kingdom Metazoa; phylum Chordata; class Actinopteri; order Esociformes; family Esocidae; genus Esox; species Esox masquinongy. Next base: position 8,595 of record JACXGI010014056.1, on the reverse strand, counting down.
ATACAATCAAACCAGGCAGCTTGTGTCTGATCTGAGGGTAACCCCCTGAGTGCGGACTGTTATGAGTCTCTTTTGAAATTAAGAACAAGAGGGTCAGTGTTAAAGGTCGTGGCACAAACCGCCTGATATAACCACTGCACCATATATTATGCTATTCAGGATCTGTCTTTCCACTTACCCCTTACTCAATATCCCACTGGACAAGCTATGCATAGGGTGGATGCTGTATGAGGAGACGGGTATTCTGGGCAGCTAGGTTGAACAGAATTGTTTTGTATGCGGAGGAAGAACTGCCACGTGGTCCCTTGTAATATTCCGTTGCGCTGAAATTCTATTATTCGTTTTAAAACCATTTCCAGTCGCAGTTGAAAGATATTTGGAAATGAATATGCAATTAAATGTTTGTAAAGGGAGAGTCTGATTGGTTGCCATATTTAATCTGGTTAGTAAGGTCTATTGATTATACAAAGGTTGCCGTGGTGAAAAAATATATTAAAAAGTATGTTGGGAATCTTCTACCGCTGCAGTGATAAGCGTCCTTGGTCCAATACACTCACCTTAGTCATTGTTGTTGAATCTCTGTTAAGATGATTCACAATTGAAAATGTTTCGTGAATAAGATAGGAAGAGAGAAGACAAGTAAAAGAAAAAACCGAGGGAAGGAGGTGTCAGAAGGAATAGAGGACACCCGAAGTTCGCATTTGAAGGGCGGCCTCATGTTTCTCAGTAACAGAATCCCTCTGGATGACTCGGTGACATGCTGGGTAGAAGCTGAGGCCTAGAATGGTTTGGCGTGTGATGATAATAGGAGAAGACTAATAAAACGCACAAGAGGTATTCTGCCTCCACATTGGCCACATTCTCATTTGTTGCTGCTGGCACTTAATGAATAATTGAAATGGCGGTGTCTTGGTTCTGCCGTCGCCCTACCTACCCCCTTGCTCTGCTCACAGGGCATGCCGAAAACTGAACAACCATCCAGGGCGGGCTGAGAAGGAAGAGTGTGAGTGCAGAACATCGTCCGGGAGGCAGTCTTCAGCAATTAAGCATTCCTCTCATCCCCATTCTGTCAAGCACTGTCTCTCTCCATAAAAACATCTCATGCAAACCCTTGTCTTTCTCTCTCTCCCCTGCTGCTTTTCCTTTACTAAAACCCACTCATACCCACAAATGCAGACACCACCACCCAAAAAGACCACCAAAATACATATTCTTATTCAATGTTTTATTTGAATTAATCCTAATTGAAGTGTCATCATGTCAAATTAATGTATAGTTTTATGTCCCAATATCTATGCATTCATTTTGCAATTAAGGTAAAATGAACATAATGTTTGTTTAAAAAAAAAATTCCACGGACCCAATAAAAATAATTTATTGCTATTAACTTTCAAATGGGAATTAATAATAGAACCGACCTCACTCGCCACATGCTCGGTATCTGCGCTAACCTTTGGCTCAACTTACCTCATTGCACGAGGGTTATGCTGATATCAATAGGGGTATTACAGCAATCAATAATTTAGACCCTGCTTCCTGGCTTTAAAAAGAAGTAACCATCCTCTCAAAACTTTCCACACAACTTCAGTCAGTCAGAGAAGAAATGCATTATAAAAAATGCTCTATTGCTAACTTAATAAATAGAATATTTGCAAACAATTCTTTTTAAAAAAGCGTTTTACGTTTTGGTGAACGTTAACTAGATAAAAACTATCTTTACGGTAGCCACACATCACGTGATTAACAGACGGAAAGAGGAGGTTGAGTCCGTTTGGTTATCATAATGAGCAAATATGTTTGCATTGTTGCCCCTCTTCACATTTTTCATCAACATAAATTACACTGCCTAAGCAATTAATCACATCGCAAAGATCAAAGAGAATATTAATAAGATAGATTTTCCTTTTAATTAAAAAAAATGATCAGGTGGCTAAAATATCGAGGATAGAGTCTGGATCATTGTTGGGGGACGTATTACTTCAGGTTATAGATAACAACACAAAAAACGTTTTCTATTTTCACTAACAATATTTTGTTTTTGATTTTACTTACCATTAGTATAAGCATCGAATTTAATCGAACCAAATCTATTTTCTAAAAACTACAACGGCTGTTTCACTTTTACAAAAACAATAGATGAATTAGGCTACTTACACAACAGAATAATCAGAAAAAGATTCAAACACAATTCAAAGAATATTGTTATTGTTAAGTTTAAATAATAATAACAGTACTAATGATAGTCATACTATTTTAAGATGCCTCCCTATTAGTAAAATAACAGGTTTAACTTGAGTAGCACAAAGATACAACTGACTGAAAAAAATCACAACCAGGCCTATAGATTTAATTGTAAGATCATTAAAGATTTTAAATGCCCAAAAATGTATTCTATAATATATAAGAGTGGTTTATGCCTTGATTTTCGTTTAAAATACCTATTTAAATCTTCAAATCCTTACCTGACATTGAGTCCACTTTATCCCTCGAGTCACGAGCTCCCCACACACTCTCTGCCCTCCGCACGGCTCCAAGCCTCGCTTTATACCAATATATAATTAATATTGCATCATCATGACTTAATAATTTTAAACCCCACGATATATCCCAGTGACACAAGGCCATTCATTATTAAAACAGATCTAATTAAGACCATGGACTTGTCAAAGAAACGGAAAAGCAAAATTTGGTCAAATATCGTTTGGTGTTTGATTTTATTGTAACAATTCAATCATTATTCATGTGCTATAATGTTAATTTCAACGTTAGCTTATTAATTTAAATAATCGTATCGCTTATCTGGATGTTTAGGCCTGATTTTTTTTCAAAGACCATGCAGTAACAGACAGGGAGTCAGAATTCCCTTGAAAACAAAAAAGATGGGCCTATTGTCGGATATTTAATTTTCATAGTCCCACACAAACGGCAACATTTCTTTAATGTGGGAGAATATGCATTCGTCCGGTCTTTAAACGATGTTTTACGTCTAATTGCCAAAAACTGACTAAGACACTTGTCATTTATTAAATAAATTATAAATAATAAATTGATGATTCAGTGGAATTTTAAAAAATATTCAATGATTTATTAAGTTTAAACTTCACACATTTTCTCAAGTGAAATCCAAGAGTGATGAAAAATACTCAGTATTTCAGTGATACTTCAAACTGTTACGCAATGTCAAAATATAGCAGCCTTCCAATGCCTGTTTGAGGTGCCTTTATAGTTTAAATAATGACATTTTGAAATGATTAAAGAAAACAACTAGTGTTATAAATATTGTGAAATGCGATTGTTGTATGTATTATGCACACAGCTGTGATTTTTTTCAGAAGTTCAGTTCACAAGCACATTAATTTGCAATGTTTTTACGGTGTTTTACCCCTACACAGTGAACACACGTTCATTAAATCCTATACAAATATTAATCCAAACAACACATATAACGGTGAAAATGTTGGTGTAATTGATGAAATTGTCCAAACAACTAACTGGCATTCAACAGGACATAGCCTATTACATGACAGAGAGATTACATTTTCTCCCTCTATTTGTTATAGTAATGTGATTGAAGAGAGTTGTGAGATGCAGTCAAGTAAAAGCCACAACTTCCTCCAAGAGACCTTTAGCACGACACGTTTCATTCCAATCCACAACAAAAAGTGCATGTTAGAGGACAAAAAGTGAACTAGACAAAATAATTTAAATAATTCAAATTTAAATAATTCCAATAGGTTACGAGTCTCCGTAGCCTATAAATTCCAGTCAGATATGAGATGGTGATAGATCCCTGTACTCTCTTCAGAATGTTGTATTATTATTCATGCATGTGGACTAATGCACAGCAGAATATTTCATTCGTTTTTGTTTTTGCCGTTGGTTACAAAACCACACACGAACCACATTCTTTTTAAGGTCCAGTTTTTCAGCGATTGCAGCGATTTTTTCTGAAGATGGACGGGGCTGGATCGCAAAATACGCCTCCAAAGAACGCTTCTCAGGTGCGGCTATTGATGTGCGTTTTCGTTTCCTTTCACTGCCATTAAAAAGATCAGGCTTGTTGTTTTTCTCCCGGTAAGCAGCCTCAGCCTCCTCGAGCCAGGCTTGGAGGACAGGTTTTAGCGCAATCATATTATTGTGAGATAGGGTCAGGGACTCGAACCTGCAGATAGTGCTCTGGCTGAGGGAGCCCACACCGGGTATCTTCAGGTTTGCGAGAGCTGAGCCAACGTCCGCCTGGGTCACTCCGAGCTTTATCCTCCTTTGTTTGAACCGCTCCGCGAAGGCTTCCAGCTCCCTGGGATCCGATTCCACGTCGTTGACACACGACATTCCGTTGTGGACAGACAGAGAGTGCGGATGGCCCATGGTCATTGCCTGGTGGAGGTGACCCATGGTCTGGAGGTGGTGCTGATGGGCTTGCGTGGTCATCATAGAGGAATCCGGAGCCCCCATCCCGCTTACCGAGAGGCTGGACGAGATGTGATCCAGGAGATCACCCTCCAAGCTCTGGTTAAGGTGGTGGTGATGGTGATGAGAGGTCAGGCTGGAAGGGTGGGAGATGGGCACCGTAGAGGAGTTGGAGGTGCAGGGGACACTACTCATGGTATGATAAGTCACGTCTGGCTTGAAGGGGTGACTCTTGCTGTGAGAGACAATGTCAGCAGCCGCCAGAGCTTCCGCGCGTGCCAGTAGACTCTCATCAAAGCCACCGAATATATTGCCCTGGAGCTGCAAGCGAAAGTGTGCATATTGGAGTCAGTAGGGAATTCTGTCAACTCAGGATTAAAAAACATTTTCAAGCACAGGGAAAACCCTCCTCAAAGCACAGGTCATAAAAATTAATATGAAAGCAGCAGCTTTGCTTGAATAGACATGTGGATGAGAGAGAGGGAAAGATAGGGAGGGGGAGGGAGGGGTTGTGGGGGAGAGGGAGAGAGAAAGGGAAAGAACAAAAGTGGATAGGAACAAAGTCCTTTCTGATCCAATTAAACCGTTCTACATTTATATTTTTCATACATTTGTGACTCAAATAATTTACCGAGAAACGTACCTGCGTGGCAGGCAGACAAACTCTGCGCATGCTTTCCGAACTCGCGTGCAGGCCTGAGTACTTGGGCTCCTGCAGCACTGGGTGCATAGAAAAATGTTGCTTGCCGTTCATGGTCATCATCTTCGTTTCGCACCTTTCAGGTAAGTGGCCCTGACATAGAGGCTGGCTCGGCTCTCTGGCTCACTGCTGTTAGTAGAGTGAGCTATTGCCATTGGCAGCGCCTCCCGGTCTGCCTCTCTCCCCCACCTGCTCCTGTACTCAACTTACAAGTAACAAGTCACGGTAATGGGATGGGTGCATGTACGTGTGCGCAAGCGTGATACACGCTTGGAAGTGGACGCAATTAAATTGCCCATGAAACTAACTGGCCTACACGCCTCACTGTCGACCATTCATAACATGTGATGATTCATATCATTAGGCCTATATCTGTAATTGATTGAAGGTTTCTTCTCATAAATGACGTAGCAGCAGTTAATATCTTTCCTGCATTAACTATGGGTTTTCAGGCGTAATATATGCTTAATGTAAACATAATATGTAAAATAGCCTATATTTTATCTGGTGTGATTTTTATGTGGTATTTTTTGAATCAAGGGTAAAACACAAGTGATTACCTATAGCACGATGGACAGCACCTTGCGGGGGGAGTTTTGTCGACGCGTGGCGACAGGTCACATCCACAGAGATGAACGAGAGAACACGATGTCCACAGAATTTAGTTAACATTAACATTGTTAAGGTGATAGAAACGTCAATCGGTCTTGGTCAGGGAGTTCGTCAACAATAATTTTCAGTTCAGAATAAGATGGGTAAAACAAAGAACTTAAAAAATGTATCTGCACTTATGTTGGGTAGCTTGCTAGCCAGACCGTTTTAGATTATACCATTCGTTTTAATTTACGTACAACCTCTCAACGTTCCATACAAACCGTTCAGTGACTACACAGACAAAACTGTCCGAAATCAATTCATGATAAAAGTTGGACTGTGTACAAATGTATCATGCAATAACTTGCAGCATCCCAAGAAAACAACAATACATTAATGTAATGCTATTCAAAACCCTACAGGATGATTGATGATAAATCTATTACACATTAATTTTTGATATCTGACATACCTTACTCTTATTTTCCTGCATTAATTAAATGGTTTGGAAGTCTTCCTGACCAAAATGGCTGCTATTTTCGCCTCATTCTAGAACTTTGAGTTTTTACGACATGGCCCAGCTGGTAATTGAATAGGATCTCTGCTTTTACCCTCCGTAACAATCAGAGGCTGTGGCAAATAAATAGCAGACATGTGAAAACTAATACCAAAAATCGAATGCCTGTCATCCAATCAATGTATGCAACAATTCAAAGTAATGTTCCTGGATTTGTGTAGATTTTTTTCCGTATAGGTCAAAAACAAACGTAAAAAGAATTCTACCTTGTCACATGTACTTACAACTACTACCAGACAGAACCCCTCTCCCTTTCGCGATTTGGAATTAGACACGTGCGGTTAAAGGACGAATGTTGTCAATGAAGGTTCTGAATGAACACTGCTATGGCCGGAATGAAAAATGGATGCACTCGCTACACTCTGTTACTCTAGATAACAGCGGTGTTGAACTCCTTAAATACACACATGCAACCTGAATTTTGCCCGTTATGGCATTGGGATAGTGTCAGTTCAAGACGGTCAACATTGGCCTATACTGATTACAGAATCTTGTGGGCACCACACGACAGCGGTGTTGGCTGAATTGAAGCCCAACTCACCCCACGCGGGTGAATAGAGCACCTGTCGTCAGCGCACGAGATCTCATGTGGCAGACTGCCTGCCTCTCCCAGCAATAGAAAGAAGAGTCAGGCAGGCCAGTGACACAGCTCCTCCATCTGATCCTTGCCACCTCTACTCTGGTTCCCCAGACTGTGAATAATTCAGCAGCATGGTGGCAGGCATCCATTACACCGTTGGCATGTTCTAATTCATTATAGAGATTAAAACAGGCAGGGTCTTTTCTCACCATTGGACCTGTTGCACGCATGCGTGCACGAAAGAGAGATGGGAGAGAGAACGGGAGAGAGAAGAGGAGATATAGATAAAAGAGATGAGAGCTGGAACAGAAGAGAAGGGAAGAGACAAAGCGAAAAAGAGAGCTAGAGATGTAAAGAGAGCCTATGTATAGCAGATGGTATGTTTGCATACATAGGGCCATTCTTTCCTCCAAACTCCCCTTTATAGCAACTGCCCAGCTGGGCTGAAAAAACATTTCAGAGAAAGAGATTCGCAACAAATTATGCTGCCATTCATTAGCTATTCCAACCAAGATGTTGCCCTGAATTAAGTTTCATATCCTTCTCTCACTCACATCGCGTGAACTTGTAATTCTTTGACTTCTTAATAACGGTGTGTATTATTCAGTGCTCATTGTGGTCTATTGTCGGCTTGTCACCATTCAGAAGATTGCATCTGACATATTTTATGGATTTGTTTGTGGCGAAATGTGACAGCAGCACCCCACTCCCAGCACGCGGCTCTTAAGGTCTCCTCCACAAAATGACCCTGCGACTGTAGGCTTCTTCCACGTTGGACTCGGTGGCTCGTGCTCATGGCCCGCGCGACAGGGGATGCGAGTATGACGAGTGGCTGTGGTTGACATTCCGTCCCACGGGGAACCCAACGGTGCTTGCATTAAATCAAATAGACTCTGAGTGTTTTTCACTTCACTTCCTAAAGTACGGAATGTTCATGCATTATTCACCAACATTTGAATATGTCAAAGTCACTAAAGCCAAATAAAGTTATTCTCTGTGTTGGAATTCTGTTTGGGATTGGCTGGGTGTCATTACAAAAGCACACCTGAAAAATGCCTGTTTTCCCATCATCATGAAAATAAAATGTAATGTTTTGATATAAGTGTGGTACCCTGATAACCTTAGACCTGCTTGGTGATATAGGCCATCTTTATGGGTGTAGTCAGTATACTGTCCTGTATGGAAAGACACAACTTTGACCAATAGAAAACAGGATGAAATCCATCTGTGATGAATACCTAGTGCTATCAATAGCAGCCGTTGGATGTGTGACCTTGAAAGAAGTCCCTCGTAGTCCCTTAGATTTGTTAAGAACTCAATTCAAACTCACCAGAGCAATAAGTATTCTTCCAAAGGTCAAATTTACTTTCAGGCTTTTGGTGCAATAGAAAAACCTTCAATCCCTCATAGGGATGCTTTAGTTTTTTTTTTACTAGCGCTGGTAATTTATTTTACCAGTACAAATGACACTATTGTTTGTGTTTGCTGTTTCATTTTTAATAGGCAATTTTTTTTGTCATTAAACAATTCGGTTATCAATCTCTGGCTTCTTCCTAGTCACTATTCTGATTTTACAAGCTATGTATTATAATTTTACATTATTTAATAGTTGCTAAAGTTATTAAGGACGATTTAACTTAACGATTTAATTTAACTGTTTTTTCACACTGAAAGTAGTCTGTGGATAAAAATATCCTGTAATGCATAGTTCTGTTTTCTTCAGGCATTTGAAAC